>CAJQUW010001014.1:0-66844 GCA_907163375.1 Prostheceraeus crozeri
GGCGATGATCTCATCATTTCACATTTTGCACTTCATTTTGTCATGGGTCACTAAGTATATGCGGGATGAAATCAAGCTTAAATTACATGTTCATATGCTTTACATACGTTATTTTCCACAGATAAGTCGGATGCCTTGATAGCCACTAAGCCCAGTAAAATGTTTGTTGAAGCACCGACAAAAATTCATTGATATGTTGGATAGTTTTGAGGACGGCGACAGGTGACTGTACGGGGGTTTTGAAATTGGGTAGTTCCGCCAATTTTATCAATTTGCTATTTTGATGACTATTTATAGTCACGGACTTCAAAGGCTGTATGAAATTAATTCATTTCTTTTTGAGGAGATGTTCTAAATGGTGTCAATTAGTGAATTCAATCACGATCTCGCCACTCAAATCTCGGAATTCATATTTCCAATCACCGAGATTCGAATTCGAGAGATTACCAGCAGGCCTACATCAGATTTGTGTCTGCTGCTCAGAAGTTTATTAAGTAATGAGTTTACAAATTGCCAATTACTGTACAGGGGTCAAATTTATATGCCTATTTGAAGTTACACTGAGATTATTGTACTGCAATTGAGACAATACATGTTGGAATCACATTAATGCAATTTGGTATATGCATGTAGAGGGGGCAAATGGTTTATGGTAAAGGATCTAAAAGTACTGCATTATCTTATGCTAGCTAAATTGGACGATTTCCTTTGAACCTGCCCGAACTATCTTCGCGTTACCTTCGGTAAGCAGTCGGATGCTGTATAATAAAGAGCCAATGAGGATTAGAGATGTACATATTTGGATCATTTATGATCGTATGGTCTATCACTCAGTTCATGGGGAAGTTTCGTTCAAATTTGTCGGGACGAATGAAACGGTAAGATTATCGCATTGAGATGAAAAAAACTGAAATTTCAGTATCGCATTAAATCAGCGTTACAGAACGATTGCATATAAATGCTATGCTTGACATGGATGGAGCAAGGCATAGTGCTGATATTCGCCGATCTGATTTCATAATTGCGGAAAATGTTTCATTTGCGATTGCATCAGGATGAAGAGTTTATTTGCTTAAATACAGATAAGAATGATGTTTCCCAAAAAAGCTTACTTCATTATCTCAAGTGAAGATATTTGTTAATCTAAGTTCAGATCTGCAACAAGCTTTGGAGATGTATTGAATCATCGGATTTTTTGACAAAAGCCAAGTGGAAAAGCAGATAGAAAAAGTAAGTTGAAATCTGCCACTTGAACAGTGATGTCAAAATAGCCTGAATGAGTCGTCTGATTAGTGAGGAATGTATGGGGATTTCCGATTATTCTAGTTTGAAATACATACATAATATTTCGATAAGCTAGCTTGGCAATTAGTATCTGTTCTTCGTTATATTTCTTTGTACGTGCACGAATTAGGGGCAAGTGCCTTCAATTTTGGATTATAGTTGACATATGCATTTAGCCTTTCATATGTAGGTAAATTCAGAGAGAAAATTGATGAAGACTCTCGACTTTGCTGATGATTAAACTGATAGTTCCCTTTTTCATTGATGAGTGCATCACACACAAATAACGAAAAAGCTGGAAATCGAAAATAGAAACAGGCGAAATCGAATTAAACAATTTTGGTTGATTTTCAAAAGTAGCAAATCAAGCACATACTGCACATAGGAGCTCTTTAACCGTTTTGTCCTAGGCAAGAGAAAGGACGCATGTTGGACTTCTGATTCCGTCATGAGGCTCAGGATAAAGAGGAGCAAAACGTAAAGAATGGTCAGGCAGCACGGGGAGTTGCCTGTTACAGAGTATTGAAATTTTTTAAAAAAAAATTTAACTGTTTTTGACACGATCTATTTGAAATTCAGTCGTGCTGCTATCCGCATCATGTCTGTATTTTGAACAGGACTTGTTATTCTGCTTTAAGCTGAAAGCTAAGATCTTCTTATGATCAAAATTGGCAAAAATATCTTAGGTTGACGTTCGTGTTCAGCAAGCAACAATATAAGAAACTGACTATTTTCTAAAAGTAACTTCCAATGGAGTATTAATTAGATGGCGCCAATGGGGACGAATGTATTTCAGTTCTACCTGAAAGCCGACAGCAATCGATTTTGTTGTCAGTTGGTGTTCCCGCGTGCTTCATAATCCTTAATCATAAAAACATTGCCCGAAGTCTAGTCCCTTAAAACATCTCCTGAGAGCCTGATCCTGACCTTTCTATTCTGTTTTTTCATATTCTAAGACACGACGATGTAGATTACTTCTGTTGGAATCTTCATTGTGCAGGATTGTTCACGTTGACATCGTATAATCAGACTTCAGTTGCTTACTAATTTAGGTTGAAATTGGCTTGTACAAGAAGAGCCATTTCGTAACACTGTTGCCTTTTCTTAACCGTCTCTTCACGTTCGTTACCAATCTACGATTGAATGGATCTAAATGATCGCTTTTACCGTTGATCAGCGGAAACAAACTGCTGAAGCATGTGCACCTTCAAGTCCTTTCGCACATTAAACATAGAGCATATAGGAAAATATAAAACTGTAACATGTACAACGAATGAGGAAATGGAATTTAGTTAAGTGGCAGAACATAGAAGTATGATATTCACACTCAACAACAGCTTAAAGCAAGTCTAAAGCCGAATCCACTCACCTACGTGTTGTCGTGTTGCGCTTCGAAATCGAAGTCATGTGAGACGCTAGCACGAACATGTAGCCACACAAGAATTAAAGCACTGCAACCGTTCATAAACGTCGTGTTGATGAAACGTAAACGTTGGCATGCTACTAACCATGCCACGAATTTATTGCACTCTAAATTGTCACAACAATGATATTAGAATAGCTATGAAGAATATCTATGATGGATTTCAGCCTCTGCGCGTTTGAAAGTACATTCACATTTCATAATAGTCTACCGGGTGTCTCCCCACAGCGAACCCCCCCAACACAAATCAAGATTATTTACTTGAGTTTGGTGACTTCGGTCTTTGATAAGGCAGCTTGGGTTGTTGCTTGATATCAGTGTATGCTAGCATTAGGATATCGAATTGCGCTGTTCTTCATTTCGCAAACAATAATTGCAAATTCAAATTCAAATTTCTAACTGAAATGCTGCTTCATGTTTAATCATTTAGACAATTAGTCATGCCACGTCGCCACACGATTGAGGAACCGCGGGTTCATTGTGAAAGCTATTATCAAACTTATGCAATTATCGTGAAGTAGTTCGACGCTTTGAAGACACGTATGGAAAAGACCAATTGATAGGAAATCGATTCCATCATTGATTAAGAGATTTGTTCCACTGGAAAGAGTTGACGAAGAGGGACATGGGTAGTCCATCATGTGAAAGCCATAGTGAAAGGATAGCCGCGGTATGCGGTGTGCTATCACTGAAATGGGTGATAATTTCTTTATTCGCCAAGGCATCGTGATCTTGAATTTTTAATATCTCCTGTTCATCGAAATCTGAAAGTCGACTTGGGATTGAAAATGCTGTTCACTTCTAGTTGCATCAAGAACTTAATGAAGACGATTGATCGACGCTTGAATTTTTTTAGTGAGGACTTACTACGTTTATTGGGAACTAGATCACCTAGTGATCAATAAAGTTGTTGGGACTGACGAGGCGAATTTCTTTTTAAAACGGAACCGTGAATCGTCAACAATTCTGTTTATTGGTCAGATCACAACGAAGCTTCGTCTAAGCACCAAGTCCATGGACCAACGTGGTGTAACAGTGAGGGTATGGCATTTCATCTCGAGGTGTTGTGGACGGAGCCATTCTTCTTTCGATGAGACTGTCAAAGGAGAGAATTATCTTAGTATGCTGCAAAGCGTTGCTGCCGCGAATCACCTATCTTGGAGTATTTTCATGCAGGATGGGGCTCCGGACAATTATTACCGTTCCGTCATAAATTACTTAAACAGTAATTTTCCCAACCGCTGGATTGGACGCCGTGGTAGCCTTTTGGAATGGCCTCCAAGATCACCAGACTTAACACCGTGTGATTTTTTTCTTTGGGGAATTCAGGAGTCATCCTCAAACTTTGGATGAATTGGAAGACTGTATTCGCTCTGTGTTCGTGATCTCATAGACGCGCTTTTATGTAGAAAGTATGTTCTGAAGCTGTTCAAAATTGAATTCGACTTCTGTGTGCAGGAAATTGGTCAAACATTTATTGAAATAAATTATAAACGTTTAATTAAACACTAGAAGACCGAAATTTTGTCAAAACTTTAAGCACCAATGAGTCAAACATGACGCACAGTCAATTTTTCTGGTATTTATGCGGTTTTCTATCCAGTGAAATGCTTTTTATATTGATCTTCATTGCAATTTCTCGTAATAAAGAGTGTTGCTAGGCCGTTTTTACAAAAAGCTGTGATTTTTTTACATTGCAGGAGGGGATTACAATGGCCTAGCTATAATTTCATATGTAGAATTAAGAGAGAACAATCAATATGAAGAAATATCACTTAATGTATTATTCTAAACCATTTATCGAGGCTAAACGGCTAGTTTTACACATCAATATAATATGTATTCAATAGCGTCACAAACCCAAGTCAGCGGTCTACTTTCTTAAAGTAGGCTATTTTACTTACATTTACATTGCAACATATAACCACAATGTTCTACAGGAGAGCTAAGTCTCAAATATTTTCGCATATGCTGACAAATGGTTTAAACACATCCTCGATCCATCGGAGTGCTTCCCACAGACATGCTTTGAGCCACTTCAAAACATTTTGGTTGATGAAATGTTTGTACTTTCTAGATCAGGACAATGTGTGCGCTTGTGTATTCACTACTCTGAATAGGAAGTGCGGGACGGTTTTTTGGCAGCTTGATTGAAGCCCTTTTTGAGCACATTTCTTTTACGGCAACAGCTGAAATTCGCGACGCGAAATATCACAGTTGTTTGCAGTTCCGTAGATAATCGCGCACATGTCTAAAACATTATAAAACCCACATACCGGCCACCTGGTGTTTGACTCGAGATGGACTGCTATCGAAGCTTTTGGTAAACATTGTCAACACCACATTTAGTTTTATTATATAAGTGTATGATTTTTGGATTTTTCTTTTTGGTCTCGTTTTTTTAAATATAATTATTCAAAGAACTCAAGAGACAAACTGTTTTGCTTTTCTTGCATTTGTATACTGTGAGTACCAGTCTTGCTGCCAGATAGAAGATCGAGAATCTAAAATTTGACAGATCTTCATCAGATTATCCACTCTGGCTGTTTCCTTTCTATTTTTTCGAAAAGTTACCAACTAGGCTGAATCCTTTCTGCGCAAGTTTCATCAGCAAGTTTTAATGATGTGAAAAAGTTTTCACACAGTAATAACCATTTCGCTTGAAAAATCTTCCACAATTTATGCACAACAAAGCTTGATTATTGGGTTGTGTCGGAGGTTTAGTATGATCTTTCCCAAGATAGGGGAAATCAGTGCAAATGCACTTTGTGCGCAAATCAAACGAGGCAAGAAATTTGTGGCCAGTATTTATCTGGTTTGGAGGCAATATATGGGTGAAGGGGGCACCTAAATTTGGATGGAAATAATTGTTCATCCACAGTCAAGTTCTCAACCAGGAACAAGCACTTTTTACAGTTTCGATAAACGGATACCATATTTCAGAGGGCGAGCGCAAATCTGTCTTCCATCAGACGTTCTTTCCTTTCAGATTTGTAATCATAGCGAAGGAATTGCATTATGGTTTCAAATCGATGCTTTGACATCCAATTTCTAATAAGGGAGCTCCCCATTCTCGTGACCACAATTCTCTAACAGGAACATCACGAGGGACACTACACGTGTGTAACTTAAGCCAATGAACGTTTCAAGTTCATTCCTAAAGTCAAAATTAAAAACCAACATTTCACGGTCCATGCTTCCTTTTTCTGAGCACTTTAGTACGTGGTGCAAGATTGACGCGCTAAAAAACAATTTGAAGGCACTGTAGGCTGATGTGGAAAACTCTTGCGGCCGCGTCAGGAGGTGATGCCGGTGTTTGACGCGCTGATATTTCGCATTGCTTTTTCTTCCCACTTGTCTTGACTTGAGTTATCTCAGCTCCACCTGTGTCTATGGTCTTTCGTGGTAAGCAGTTGATGAAGTCGAAGCGAAAGTAGAAACACACTCGTGCCGTATGAATTATCTAGCATAAAATCCCATGCGCTCAGCTAAAGGGAGGTGGAGTAGTACTTGATAAATCGTCGCTATTTCTGATGAATCAGATGAATCACTTTTGCAAAATGGCTTTGTATGCCATTTCTATGGCTAGCTTCTGGTTCATCATCACCAGATTCAAAGGGGATCCATGGATTGCTTCACAATCAATGCTTGCTACCAAGAATAACGCTTTGGACGATTCATTTTGCTAGCTGTGACTATGCTTGCTTGCAGTTGAACTATGCAGAAAAGATGTCTAGATTGGATGATCATAATAACGCTTTGCAATGCAGAAAGATAACTGTGACAGCGCGTGTGTCATTCATGCTTTGGTCATAGTTCATCGATATCTAAGAATTTGCGAATGAGATATCTAAATTGAAAACACAACATTGTTAATTTTGAATAACAACCAATTTCCGAATTGGTCAATTTAGTCTGCGTCGAGTCAAAATTTGGACTCAGCGGTTGCTTATAGGTAGGACCAGTCTTGATTTCAGTTAAAGTGATAAGAGTTATGCGATTATATCGCGTGGTACACACAGTCTGATATCACTAAAATAAAAGTCACCAAAAAGCACTGACCCTGACGTTTTAATTGAGAGAAGCAGAAGTGACGACATATTCAGATGTGAGTCAAAAATGGGACCTCACGAGTTGCTACTAGTGTTAAGACGCGTTTCGTGCTTTGTATGCAACTGCAGAAAGTACTTTAATAAGGGAATTAATGACCCTTTGATAACAGCGTATCAATGTTAGGCTTTATTATAATTTGAGTAATGATGGAAATATCGTTTGGGGGGGGGGGGGGTTCGCTGTGGGACACCCGGTATACCATTTCATCCCTTTTACCGCATCACATGTTCACGCACGTGTCTAACTGCTACCTCTTGCGTTTGAAATTTCATCATTTGATATGAATAGTTTATTGAGATTTATCTGGACTTTGTACACGCAGCACGTAGCACGTAGCACGTAGGGTATAGGATGTGGACTTCAGTGGGAGAATATAGCACTTATGATATTACCAGTGAGCAACAGCAATAAGCAGTCTAGGTGCCATGCATAGGAGTCATGATGCTCACCTAAGCAAATCTTTTTTTTATGAGCTTAACCGACAGCGGCGTTGGGGGACATTCTGATCCCACTGTATGGTCTGCACGTGATGTAATACATGCTTATATATTGTCCAACATGTACACGCTAAGTCTTAGTTCCTCAATGGGAAAATTGTCACCATGGGTGTTTCGTGCGCTTACTATATAACGTAAAGCAATGATTGTGTACTTCATGGCTCTGCAGATATGTCTACAATCCACGATCTCTAGCTTCCGTGTAAACTTGTATTTGAATATCCAGCTAAAGCTCATGTACTTTTCAAGCGGTCATGCCCCTTCATGGACCTGCTTAGAACTAGTTAGGCTACTTTTTTCTAAAATAGTTAAAAATGACCATCGAAAAATCAATACTAATATACTAAAATAAGCATTATGAGCATACTACAGATATTGTACTTACGTAAAATTTTCCTTCAACTAAGCGAGGGGATACCATATGTCTACTTTTGACTATTGCAAACGCAATTTAATCGAGTTGTAAGAAAAGAAACATATTGATTGTACGAACCTCTGCTGCATCTCAACGTGTAGTATAGAGATAAAAGTAGTCGGGAGGCTTGATCTTTTATTGATTCGTACATGTGAAAACGTAGAACATTACTGTTGTTCGATTATTCTGTAAAGCCTCTAAACATTTCATGGATTTTCCCATTACTAAAATTAGTATTCCCATCCGAATGGGGAAAATCCAGCTCTCCACAGCAGGTCGGGCATTCATGCATGGTGCTCCAAATTTGGATCAAGACAATACAGGCCAAGTTGAAAGTCACAGTTGCAGAAGAAAGTAGAAAGATTCATAAGATGAGTCATGTTATTTACACTGCACATGTGCATTTGTTTCCCACGCATAATAAGAAACTTTACACTATTTACGTTTGCCTTTCGTTAGAAATTGTATCCAATTCTTGAGCTTAGACAACTTCACACACCAGTGCTCTCAACTCACTACATAGACACAAGGTAATCCATGGGATAGATGCACAAAATTCATCATAGCTAAATTGCTAGAAGTATTCGTAGCTTAAGTGTCCAATTCCGACGAAACCAACTGAATAGGCTTATAATTTTTTACTAAAAGAAAGAGTAATCGGACTGTTTTAACTTTCCGCAACTCTCAAGTAAGTCCGTTTATTCATCAATACAAACTTATGTCATTAGCGAATTATGCGTGTTATTTTCTAAATTATGGTTCCCAAAAACTGAACTATATACTGCAAGTGATATGTGCAATTCTACAGGTCACGACCTTAGTTGTAAAACGTAACCCTTCTAATGCTTCAAATAATAAACGGACTGTAAACAGAAGGGTGTTACTATAGGACATCAGTTGCACATGTGATGCGATCAATCATGAGATATTAGGAGATTTTCAGGAGATTCAATTGGTTTGTTCTTATCTGTCAAATCAGCCAAACAGGTAAGTTGAAGTGTTTGTCATGTGACTTCTTGGCTTGATTCAGTTCGTGCGGTTTTCCGCAAAGTGATCTATTTGTTTCAATGTTTACATAGCCCTTTTCTGGTATGCATAGCCTCCTATGGTATTGTTAATCTGTGATATCTGGTGTCTACTCATAATCTATCGACACTAGTGCCTATTCATTTTTTTTGTTGATGATTCACATAACAGAATTTCGGAGCTGATAAGAACAAAATTCACTGCCTGTAGATATAACAGGAAATCGACTCCTTCAATTTAGTAATGCAAAAACCTATAGGTATCATTTTTTGATAATGCTGTAATGGCTTCAATAACTCAAATCTCTACATATTCGGAAAAATGCTTCTTATTTATGAGGAATCTGTAAAATAAACCATTACAATCAGCGATAAAGTACGCCTTCACGAGGTTAGGGAATTTATCTAATTTGCACTCAACTGCTGCCACTTTGCCTACCTATGCAGACTGCAAGATGCATGCTTATTCATGCCTACTCAGCCGGTCGTATAAAATGCATGTGCGAGTTAGTTCGACGACTTCCAAGGATATTCCACTTTTCCAAGACTATTTTTTTGACCTTCATGCTTTGCTGTTCCATAGGAGGTCGGGATTGGTTGGATATCTATGTTTATTCTAGAGCGATACATGAAAATATCGCCACCATGCATTCTTATAGGGAGACAAAATGAATGAAAGCAGAGTCATTTGTGCATGTGTCATTTAGTGTTTTACAGTCCGTTTCATAAAAGTGGATATCCTAAATTTCACTAAATAAAACACAAGTATGTTTCAGAAAGCATTCTTCATGTTTATTTCATGTCCCTAATATATGTAAATGTCCTTATATAATCTGATAAGCTATGATACAGTAACGGTTCTTAAGAAGCTAATATTTTGTGGCCCTACCCTTATTGTCAATGACATTACCAATTCGTCTAGGCATTGATTCGATGATATCGGTGTTTTTTTGACTGATCTATCTTTCTCATCTTTTTTAACAGTGGAGAAGTTGTGATACGCCTATCTGTTGGTAGCGTGAACGACGAAGTTACTGTTTTTAGGAATACTCCATACAGTTTCTATGGGGATTCAGATCAGGAGAACGAGCTGGCCAAGATAAGGTCCTAAGCCCTAATGAGACTTGCATTAAGTTGACTCTACTACTCCTGTGACACGTTTTGGTTGGGGACGCCAGGCTTCTCTTTACAAAAGAGTCGAAATATCATTATGCCATCCGATGCACATATTGTGGTAAGGGACATTTAGTCGCGGGCTTGTAGCTCGCATAAGAAAACCTAAGGTTCTAGCAGGATTGGACACTTTGCCTTTTGTGAATGCGATCTCGTTATTGTTCATTTGTGCTTTGTATTGTTTTCAACCGGTAAGAGATAGATTTCTAGCTGAAAGCAATCAGGAGTGCTGCCAACACCACCGCAACGAAGTCAGGAAGCTATGGAACATGAAGTCAGTTTAATCACATGTAGCAGTTACATTATTGTCGATGAATAATGGTGCTATACTGGCTCTGATGACCGATTATCTTTTTTTTTTGTTTTGCTTGTTGCTTTGGTTGTAGAACAACATATTACATAACAAAGGAAACAAATGTAATTTTATAAGAGTGAGGTATGATTTTGTGTAACATTGCTAAATGAAGATCAAATTATCTACTACTTTTTTATCTATAACAGGAAATAACAGGAATTCATGCTTGAAATTTCCAACAATGATATTAGTAAGCACAACTGACATATCTTTCAAATTTCAGAGAAATTCGTTCAAGTTTGGCGGAGTTAGACAAAGTTTAAGTTAAGGCGATGTTTAAGGGTGATCCATTTTTTATGAAACAATCTGTTAGTTTGCAATTTGCCTGTGAATCATCAGCAGGAAAACTTCCAATACTGAATTATTACTTACATTGAAGTATGCAACATCTTCATGACGTTATATCATCGATCAATGATTTGTACCTGAAATGACTGCAACTATAGTGATAATTTGTGGGCGGGTTATAAGTCACGAAAAGTCTACCTAATACTCGTTTTTTATTATAGACAGAAAATTCTTGATAAATGTAAACAGTGGATGTTTTATAGATTGACAATGGTGTTTTGATAACATGAAGATAATTCAGTCGGGAATTACGATTATCAATTGATGAAAGTCAATGAGTGGAGCCCAAAATAAAGATGAAATCACAAAATCACCTGTAGAATGTCTGGAATGCTTGCTGTAATAATCACTCAGCTGAGGATCGTTTTACAATAGATTATGAAGATCAAATCATGCAACAGAAATGGAAACATGAATCGTTAAGTCTGTGGTTACCACATTAACAATTTTTTTAATTATTCTTTTATGCCGTCCTACAGATTTTGTTAACAGTCCAATTTCATTCATTTTCAAACAGGTAACATATCTCATTTGGATCTTTACTTCTGTGTGAAAAATGTAGGTTATACGGCAGCTACAATCAGAAGTTATCTCAAAATTAAAGACAGAAAAGTTTTGAACTAGACCCGCTGTCAGAGTCCAGACTGGTGTCATCCAAGTCATGTACTGTCCTCTCTAGAATAGGGAGGATAATAGCAAAGATATCTGATCTGCATGGCTGTTCATTTATCGCATTTAAAACAAAGTGAGTTGCATTTGTCAGCAGCCATGCATTTACGGCAATGCACCTGAGTAGGATACTGAGCGAACTTATTGCTGATCCATCCCACGTTTGGCAACATCATATAGAAATCAAATGAGTCTCCGATGCTTCATCAGCCATTTCGAAAATCGGTCGAGTTGTCAGGTAAGGGTGCTCTCTATCGTATGCTGGACCTTCAACGTAGAGCATCTTGCCGCCAAATTAAAGAAGGAAAACCAGACTTGCAGATAAAAATAATATTTGAATTACAGAGATTGAAAACCAATTTCTTCTCACACACTGCCCCCTGTCCTTACGCCCATACTGATTACACAATGCGCAAGATTTTGTGGTATGAGATAAGATCTGCGATCGATGTAAGGCGCATATCGACTTATGGAAATCAGCATTTTGCTGATACTATATCATGCATCTTAATATATATCAGTGGACTCGCTCAGCCATCTGCTGTTTTACCAAACAACTGAATGTCAGTGATATAAATAATTTTTTCATTTATTAAGCAAACCCTTTCACAGAATTTTATTGCCTGTGAATCAGCATGAAGAATAAAACCTAGCTATTCTGTGTATAATGGTGCTTTCTTTTGTCTTATTACCTCATAGTTGATCCGGAGCCCAAGCATGCGTCCCCTTGCAAAGGATATCTACCTTGCTTTCTTGGAAAATGTTGTCAGAATACCCATACTGGTAAAGATTATTGTAAATGCATAAACATGGTACGTTTGGCAAGTATTGTGACACTTTTAATCCATCATGCCTGCTTCCAGTGGTCTAAATTTGAAATCGATTATTCTTCTAATATCGTTGTTGATTGGATTTTTTTCCGAAAAAAAATATGCTAGAATTTTCAAAAAATTCTTCGCGAAACGAATATGTTTGATAAGGGCATATATTTCAAACAGTTGAATAAAACAATGCCATTACTTGATAGCTGTGTGCAGCCTCTAACATGAGATGGATGTATTTCAACACCACTCTGAATTAAATACAATTATTTTCAATAGTTTGCACTGAATTTTCAAAATATTCGTTCTATCATGGGATCTCAGCAAAAGCTATGGGCTACGACACTCAATCCGGGTGGCCGCAATCTAATAATAAGTTACTTTAAAAGAATACGATAGAAAATTTCGAATTTTCTGTAGTCATACACGCTTGATGAATTGTATTGCTTTACGTTTCCGATATTGTGCAGCAAAAATAGCTGTATGGCCCTTCACTGGTATGTAAATTTGCAATGAAGTGTCAATTATACTACTTTAGCTCCTGTAGGTAAGATATTGTGTTAGACTAAATATCCTATTTATGTATAAATAATTCTGAATAACTTTTATAAAGGATCTTAAGAAGAAGCACATTGTGCAATTTACCTTTTATTTTTGAACCGCGATAAACCGTTCATTCATGGTACTACATGTATAATCTGACTTGTATAATCTGTTTAATGTGATCGATACTTTCATGCTATATAACTATCTTTCAATTTTTGTGATCACATTCCAGCTTTTTACAAAGAGCTTCCCTTTTTTGGAATGTTTTTCAGTTTTGAATTATATGGTTGACATATATAGGCTATAAATAAAGGAACTCAATCAACCTTGAGTCAAAATGGGGATGGTTTAAAGCATATTAGCTCAGCATGTGCCATTCCTTCAATTGCCTCTATAAGTAGTCTAAAAGTCCAATAAGACGTGTTGCAGAAGTTTTCCTTTACTATATACCATTGCTATATACTATATATCATTTACTATATACCATTGCGGCAGTTCAAATACGAGAAAATTGCCTTTTTTATCAATATTGAAGTAAAATCTAAAGAATCAAAATGGTTAAAAGAAATCAGAAGATCATGAAATTTCTGTGACCGATATGTATCCGTTACACGGTAAGTCACAATAGTTGAGGTATATTATTCTTCATTATTACATCATTACAAATAGCAAAATTCAGGCTCCCTGAAAAAAACTCTTCGATGTCAATAGCTTTATGAAAAAGGAAAAATTTCAGGGAATTTTCACATTTTATAATCATGTGTGTTCTCAATATGAAGATATACGTTCACATTTTTTTAATTTTTTGATAGGAAATATGTTTTAGAAACGGTCTCATGATCAAAAATTACTCGACAGCGATCAATTACAGCACTCTTCAAATGATCAGCAAGGGGGGCATTTCACTGATTGTTTCTTTGGATGTTTCTTTGGACATTGTCGCATGAAGACAGATCACAAGATTTGTTAAGGCAACAATGATTTTGTTAATTTGCTGTGAAAGTCACTTCTATCCGATCGGAGAATCACGGTCATGATTTGACAAATGCTGAAACATCTTGATGATATTCCATAAATCCAAGTACCCCCCAAATGTGATTACAGAGACTTAAAATGGCTTGATGCTCCCATCAATCTAGCGTTTTAAAATAATTAAGAAAAGTATAGAAGTACCCCTGCTAGATGAAATGCCTGTGAGGGAACTTACGCTACGCTTCATGACTTGCATTAAATTGTGTCGTCTCTTCTGAGTCATCCATGGGGTGTCCTTTTACATGAGAGAAGATCAGTCATCGTTGATCAGATTTCTATCAATCTAAAGTCACACCATTAGAAGCACAGCAAACTAAATAACCTATTTTATCGAGATGATATCAAAGCGATTGTCACCTGCTGTTTTTGCCATGAAATTCAGCATTTGAATTGTAATCATTTCCTCATTCGCAACAGTGGTGTATTTCCATGTCTAAACCAAATGATCGACATTTTCACAGATAAGCATGCGCATCAGGAATTCTGTATACTTGCGGTTCATTACTTTGCCGTTGGGGAATCTTGGAAACTGAAGTTCACAGGTGTCAAATGGCGAACATTTCTAAACAGTTAAAAAGGTTCTCGATTTCGAAATACAATGACTGACAGAGATTACTTTGGTTGTTGCATTTTAAGTGCTGTTGTGGCTGAATTGATCATCATTTCGATGTTTATAGCTGCCTTCGATAGCATAAAATTGGATAATGGAAAGTTGAAAGTAGTGGATTATCATCATGGCCAAGAAAATAGCACAACGTACAGCTGTTGATGCATGAAACCTGACTTCATTTCGCAATAAATAGTGAATCTTAAACTCATAACTTGTGCTCATTAATTTCAGTCTAGACTGTTTATGTACTCAGATTTCTCAAATGATCATCTCCGTTTCCTTACATTTTCTCTTTAATGAAAAAAACTAATCCTTAAATATAGCCAATGTCAAAGATGGCAAAAAGAACAGAATTCCACTGTCCACTCCGGTTTTGAAATGATTTGATAATTTTTAAGATTTACAATTAGCAAGTTGGTTGAAATTTCGCACGGGTGTTCATTAAATATCACTTTAAACACACTACTGGCAAATTCACCTAAGTTCGTGTGCGCCTGCAATAAGTAATAAAAATGCTGCTTTTTGACAACACCATTTGTTAAAATAGGAATTAACTAAATATGCCATTTCATCCAATATTCAGATCTGTTCCGTCTATATCATCAATTTTTCAACTGAGGCTACAACTCAATATTTAGTTATTGCTATTTACATTTAGTATTTTACATTTTCAAATAATCGGTTGCTGAAAAATAAATTTTTTGGAATTTTACTTGATGATGGTTATTGGCCTTCTGGAAACACAACAGACATAAACAGCATCAGTCCTTGGTTTTACTGTTCCTATGGTCATGAGTGTGGCATAAAAAATGAAACTAAATTGTGACTATACAAATAGATGGGCGTTGTCTCATCTATGTGACTGAGATTAAAATGGGGGGGGGGGGAAGTGGCCATAACTTTCCAATTATCCGAAAGAAATTAACAAGTAAGGTAAAATTTTGAGGCCAATACATATACAGTTCAAGTTTTAACATAATCATCATTTGCAATGACATTGCACTTGTCGATGAGAGAAAATAATAATCATCAAAAGTAGGAAGAACGCTGAAAGCCAAGAAACATGATGAAAAGACGAACAGCGACAGGAATGGAAAGGCTACCCTACTTCCCAATTCTTCACATCAAACGATGATCAATCCATGGTGAGGGTCAGCTCAGCTGCAGATAAATCACTACAACAATCAATTTGTTGATTGACTGGAATCAACCTTCAGCAATCACGGAGCGCGAGAAATTTCGCATTATTCATATTTTTATATATTTATATTTACATTTATATTTTCATCTATACATATACTGAAATTTTGTGCGATTTATCGGAAATCTCTGATGATCCTTTAATTTATTATATTTGGTATATACAATATTAGCAATATACACAATATATATAATATAGGCAAATATGCGCAAAAAAATTTAAACGATGCAACCAAAACGGTACAACAAACGAATATCACAGTCAGATTTCAGGCCAGGGATGCGGAGTCTATCATTTTGATT
Source organism: Prostheceraeus crozeri (assembly GCA_907163375.1). Lineage (NCBI taxonomy): Eukaryota > Metazoa > Platyhelminthes > Polycladida > Euryleptidae > Prostheceraeus > Prostheceraeus crozeri. The sequence continues at coordinate 15,815 of CAJQUW010001014.1, forward strand.
GGTCTCCGATTCCGGGGGGTTGGCACGGCTATTATAGCATAGTTTTTTGAAAAAAACTGGCAACTTTACATCATAGATCATTATAGGCTTACCTAAACGGTCTCTAGTGATCATTGCTGTATGAATTATCATTCATTTGATATGAAAGTTTATCAGATGTCGCTTGAGTTGATGATACGACTCGGCTCCTCCTATCTCGTTGATGTGTGCTTCACACGGTTTTATTCTCCAGTTCTACCAGGCCGGAACACCATCCTTTCATAAATCATTAGGAGCTTTGTAGGAGACATCACACACGATTAAACCGTGAGGGTGTAAGAGGTAATGTTCTCAAACAAACTAGTATTCATTTTTGTCTCTGATGGTGACCTTCGGTGCGTATGTGTGATTGAGGCTAGTTGGTTGTTCTTAGCTACTAAAGCACGATGTGAAAAAGGACAATCATTTTTTCACTATCACGGTTCATTCCCTCAACTATTGGCAAGCTTTTGCATGCAGCAGTGTCTATCTACTTTTGTTTGACGGAGTAAGTTGACATCATGACAGTGACAGCTATGCAGAGGATAAATAATTTGTTTGCTTATATTTTGGGTTTAGTTATAGGCCGGTGTCCGGATACTCCGAATCGTCTCATGCAAAATTGATAGGACTCCGATCTCAGCATCCTGTTTAGGCACGCCTGTAAAGTGATGGTACTTTCCTTGACTTAAATTTTTCTTCCGTCATAAGTTCATTCAAACAGAAATATTATTCACACCGCTCGACTCTTTAGATTGCTGACTGTGTAGTTACGTTTAATGTGTGTCAATGCTCCGTTAGTCGGAATTCAGGCTTGAATCTGCATTACGTTCAATGGAAAATTTGATCTTCTTGCCTGAGACTTGTAGTTTATGACTTGACTATCAGTATGTGAATAGTCATTCTATAAATCCCAAAGCACGCGGACGAAGTCATTTAATTCTGTTGTGTTGTCAACCAACACCGTTTTTATGATGAAAATAGAAAAGTGGAATTTACACTTATTCCTAATTACAAATAATTTGGTAAGGCTTCATTTTAGGGGCTTAGCCTGTAATTAATTTGTAGGAAGCGGCATTGAATACACATACATATGTGAAAAAATTGAATAGCTTTTGTTGTACTTCAGAATGAAAAAAAATTGTCACTTGCTTATTGGTTGTACGAGTAGTCGTACTGCTCAAATCGAAGAAACGCTTGCTTATTTTGAAAATTCATACGGATCTGCAAAGTGGTATATTTCATACCTAAATACAAATTGGCCAAAAATCTTATTTTCCTGAAATCTGAAGTGCAATACATGCATGCGTTGTGTATGAATTTTCAATCCTTTGACTGCGACAGCATAAGGAATCATACATTCCCTGTGCGGGTGAAGAAGTAAACCGAAGAATGTTACGTGAATAAATTGGATCAATACCAAGCCAAATATAAATTGGATAAATCAGCCCTACACCAAGATTGGGTACAGGGAGGTCACCATCCACTTTATTTTTGTCCTACTCGTATTTCTTGAGTTAAAATATTGATGAAAATTGCAGATAGAATTCTAAAGGTCCATTTACACGGATGCGACACGGTGCGGTGCGTCCAATCCAAATGCCTGTTCACACCGAGTGCGTGACGAGGACGGGCGGGAGAGGGGAATGTCACAAAATAATGAAATAGGTAACCACAAATACCATATCAGTAAGGACACTTCTCATTTCTAAATAAATAGCTTATTCACATTCCTTGTGCACTTGAATGAACCCAAACAGAATGCCATAATGCGCGAATTCAGTCTTGCACCAAACAACAAAACAGCAATTTTATGATATTTTTCACAGCCAAATTTGAAGTGTGATTTTGAAAGTGTATAACTTCTTAAGGAGCATATTCTTTAAAACTCTCCGAAATTTTCAACACATAAAATTCAGTGTGTTTTAATTTCAGACCTGTTTTCTTGTGCATTGAGAGTATTTAGTTAAAGAGTGACATTCATTCGAAAAACCAATGGAAAAATGTGTACATGTAGGCATTTTTGTGGTCAAATTATCTTATAATATTGGGGAATGTGGAGGAAGCACACGAGCAATCTGTGCACCGTGAAGACACTATCTGTGTCCTGCAGGACCATCTGGTATGTGCGTCGAAGCACTGCCATGCCAGCGTCTTCGAAGCATACAAAGGAGATAGATATTGCAGCAAATAACAAAGTCACACGAGTCATACCATCAATGAGTGCATGATACACTCCTCGATCTGAAGCAGTAAAACAATTAGTCAAACTTTCTCGTGTCGAACGTTCACAACACGATCAGTCTGCGGGTGCGACTGTGAGCACAATACAGGTTGATAACAGCCTCGTCAATGTACACTAGCTCCCGTAGTTGTACATCATCATTCAATGGTAAAGATGAGCGTCCGGTCGGGTTTCATGAATTTTGAAACCCGACCGGAACCCAAAGTTGGGTTGGGTCCAGAAATTTGACACGGACCCGATAAGAAAACGCCAGTGGAATCCTATTGCTGTAAATCCTACTCTGTAAATGTTACCTTTTCATCTTAACGAGCGTTATTCATTCGTATTTGAAGACAATTACACGCAGCTTACGCTAGTGCGAACAAACAAATTCAAGGTCACATTCACAGAGCAGGATTTACAGCAATAGGATTCCACAACGCCAAAACATGACCCGACCCAGCCCAATTTCAGATTAGATCCGAAAAATGTTAGAAGTAGAAGTAGAAGTAGAAGTAAAGTGTTTATATTTGAAATAATGAAAATCGAGAGTTACAATCATGAGAACAATAAGACAAATAATAGTGTACAAAATAATTCATTCAAAACCATGCAAAATTACAAATTAGCAACTTTACATGTACGATTTGTTGTCAACACTAAACACGAATATCATAATGATGTCGAAGAATTCATTAAAACACAGGACCAAGGGAAAAATGAGTGAAGTCTTCTTGAAGTGCTGATCGGTGGTAAACATAGCTTATTAGTTCTTGGCATACGCACAGGCATAAATTCATGTAAAGGATGGAATACATATGTCTCACATCTACTAAGGAGATTACATGCACGTTTTTCACGCAGTCAACCGCTTAATAGTCATTTTAACTATAAGTTGTGATGCCAAGATAAGCAACACAAAACACATACAGCTCATAATCATTTAATCTCCGCCACTGTAGCTTTCCATCATACAATATTAAAGTTTTTTTCTATCTTCAAACTGTTGTACCTAGCAGAATGAAGAAGCAACAGAATTTCACAATCAAAATGATAAGAAATTATAGACTCAATAATAGTCCAACTACTAATGTTCATTATACTTCGATATAAAACGATCAATGAAAATGGTCAATGCTGCATTGTCACCCAACATAAGCTTCTTATTCTACTTTATGTTAAGTAAAGGCTTCCCCAATTTTTACTCAGATAGAGGACTTCATCTTCTAGCACGAGATCAAGTGACTGCACTGTATTGTTGACTCACAAGCGACTAGCACATCTCAGATGAAATCACACCGATATTAGACGGATTAACAGTTACATGGTAGCGAGCAAAATATCCCGTTAGCATCTAATGAACAATATAATAATAACATAACAGAACATGGACCTCTTCTGGCTGGACACTGTCCTTCTTTCAAATGCCTGAGGTACATTTCAGTCAATAGCGACTCTATTTTTTTTGATTTTTTCTCTACTAAGCTTATAACTTTAACTTACAAGATATTATTCTGAATATGTGGAAAGGAGGATAACTTTTTTTGGTGGTAAGCTGAATATCAAAAAAGTTGAAATTCCAAAAGAGTGCGATGCATTTCCTGCAGCTACGCTGCCATGATCACGGCAAAATATTACAAAATATTAGCGGTCGAAACGCGATCGTCCTGACCAAGTTCCTGTTGATGACCTCATTTAATTAATCAAATAATTTGCATGCATATTTTGTAGAATTTCATTTCTCGGTTTAGCTCTTACACACTTTGTAGATTTAAAATAGCATAATCTCGCTGTGCTAGCTAGATTTGATATTTTGATTGGAAGCAGACCTATCCTCTTATCACCTGAATGGGTAGACTGTTAAATAGAATCTTTTCAATATATGAAGTGATAACATCATTTTGAACAGAATGACTTACTCGCCAATTCATTTCACATGAAGAGAGGATAACCGTTGTTTGTCTTTCTAGTAAGCATTTTGATTTTTAGACTTTTTAGGACATAATAATCTTCTCATAAATCATATTTTGCACTTTCTAAAAAATTAACTAGTCGTTAGCTTGCTTTTTTAATTTTGCTACTTTGACGCACTTTGCTACGTTGAAAAATAAAGGGGAAGTCAATGAAAAATCAAGCTCGAAGGAATGACCAGTCATAGACACAAAGATCAAAACTGAAGGACAATTATACATACACATCAAGACGAAGTCATGCAAAAATTGACCAATAAACAAGACCAAAATGATGAAAAATGATGAATAAATAAGTACTGAATACTGGTGAATAATACTGACGGAGCAATACTAAAAGCAAAAAATCACGATCACAAAGAGGAAATTTAGCGAAAAAAGCTGTTGTTAGATGAATTCAAGAAAGAATTTACAGAATACTGATTATGTTATGCTAGATAGAACTGGATAGTAATGCCAGACAAAGAAATTGGCAAAAAGAATAATAGCTGGTGGGGAAACTTGAAACAGTCTGTCCCAGCTGGCAATGACGTCACACTTCGTTTTATCGCTGCTGCCAAGGCAACTGGTCCTGAGAGCCTCCTTTGTAACCCGTTTGCGCAGTTCTCTTCCCGGTCAATTACACGAAGACCTTCAAAGTCAACTCGATGTTGATGCTGGTGCACATGCTTCACTACCTCTGACCTCTGCACATCTATGTTGCGGACTTCACCTTTATGCTCCTTCTTTCTCTCCTCAATCGGCCCTTGTGTGTCACCCACATATTCTAAGGAGCAAACAACACCGAGCTGTAAAGGTGGTGCTGGTCTTTTCTTTACCAGAAGTGATCATAGAGTCTGGACCGGTCTCTATGCAACTTGAACACCTACATTGTGCAAAGCACTGACAATCTTTTCCTTGATATTGGACCGCAAGGGAGAGAAACGCCAGAATGTGACGGCTCAGCATGACTTTCTTGATCAATCAGATTTTCTGGACGACAAGAATACTTGTTGCTTTCCAGTAACCACTGTCTTTTAGGGCCTTGCTTATATGCACCAGTTCACTCTTACGAGCATCATCAGAACAGACACGCTCTGCTCTAGAAGAAAGAGAGCGTGTTATGCACCGAAATGTCTCACGAGGATGACAAGAGTTACGGCGGAGGTAACGGTCGGAGTGAGTAGGCTTTCTATAAACCGAAAACCGCACAATGTGTTTTAATTTTAACAAGTCGATCATTACATCCAAAAAGTGCAAACGACATTGACCGATCCTTTTCGACGGAAAATGTGATGCTTTCACGTAGTGTTCGCATATTGGAAAAACATCTCCAACTCTCCTTCATTATTTCTGCAATGCAAAAACACATCGCCAACGTAACGGTACCATACTGCCGGAGTTGGAATATCATTTCGCGTTCGCTTGCAAGAATAGTTCTTCCTCAAAATAAGTCACATAAATGTTGGCCACCACCAGACCAAGGCTGCTTCCCATGCTTCCCCTTCCTTTTGAATATATGACATATTCTCATGTTGGAAATAAACACACTTCAAAACTAACTCAATCAATCGCAGCAACTCATGAAAGCTGTTTTTTTATTACTCATAGCAAGAGAAGGATCACCATTCAACAATCCTCGTAGGATTGCAAGTGTCTCAGAAATCGAGATTCTTTTTCTACTATTTGCAGACCTTGCATCTATTTGCAGAGTTCGCAGTCACTGTCGCAGTCGCTTTCGCATTTCTCTTCCTTTTCTTCCTTTTTGTATTCGGCCTCTTCATAAATGCACAGAATGTCTTTCTTTCATCACTAAGACATCGAGACAGCTTAATCACGACAAGAAAATTTTCTTGCAACCCACACTATTCTAATTTTGATAATAAAAATATGAGAAAAAAATTGTGTATATAAATGCAATGAAATTTTCCAACATTCATGCAATCCGCCCTTAAATGGAACCCTCTCTTGAAGACAACCCGCTCTTGAATTGCAACAGTAATTGTAGCCTAACTGGTGAGTTGCATTTTAGGAAACATGGTATATTTTGAGTTCGTAGCACACACTGCTAGCTGTATGAGTTAGGAAGATATTCAACTTCCTGCGAAAATATAGTTGCTTGACTCAACTTCTGACTGAATGATTCAATATCACAAATGACGTTCCTTAATAAATGCAGCGGCGCAATTCTTCGCCCGACAATATCTCGAATTGCCAAAACGTGAGATATTGAATTGAAGTTTGATAAAAAAACTTGTCGATATAGGCTTATGATGTGGCAGCATAATGAGTAATTAATAAAAATGTAGAATTGCAATGCAACTTTAATTCAGATTTAAGCACAAGAATGTTTATATTTCTTATAGAACTTGCAAAATTCATATGTTTAGCCTGACCATTGCTTTCTTTATCCCAATTATTGCTATTGCCCAGGGCTGTCCAAAGTGTGGCCCATGGGCGTGGCCTCCTCCAACTCGGCCTACGTCCTCTTTTATAAAATTTAAAAAATCATTTCACTTTAGAGATCTGTAGTTATGCTGAAAAATGATTTTATCTTTTCTAAATTGTATCTTTCAAGTTTGAAGTGTAAATTTGGATTTCATACTGATGATTTCTATTGCTTTGTTGAAACTCTTGACACCCTGATTGAAGACATCGGTAGGCAATTCCAAGATTTCCGGCAATTTTATAAAGCTTCACTGCATTCAATGCTCCGCACACAGTAATTATATCAGAAGCAGATACTTTACAGCCTGAATTATGTGACTTGCTACTAAGTTATCAGTTTTCCTAACCAAAGCTTATCTGCCAATCTATCAAGTTTGGCCTCTTCAGTCTAAAGATCAGTACCCAAATTTGCGCCGCTTTGGATTACTCTTTTCTCTATTTTTGGAAGCACCTACCTTTGTGAGTGAGCATTTTCCGCAATGAAGTCGATCAGATCCAGAAAGAAGGCTTCTGAATCAAACATCTTTTGATGCTTGTCCTCGTTTAGCCCTAACCTCAGTTGACATTGACACCAAGAGGCTGGCCTACAAAATACAAACATACCCATCGCCTTAATTTGTAAGTAACTTGTGCGTTTTTATAAAACATGTTTCTATGGATGAGTACAGAAAAATTCTTATTCCAGACGTTAATAAGCTTTTGTCATGTGCTTCATAATGAACATCAATATAATTTAACATTTGCTTCTTTTGTGATGCGTCTATTTAGCGGAAGATAGTAAAAAAGTTGAATAATGTGAACAGCAGCCCGCGGCTTATTTCCTTGCCGCGCCCGTATAAAGTTCGGACAACTTTACTATATCCAATAAGCAAACTGGGAGTAAGAGTAAGTCAAAAAGTCATTTAACAATGCAATTTCCGAGTAGCCGCACGACAGCAGTAAACACAATCATCTCAGTTGATTCTTCTCAAATATGATTATTCTCCAAGATAACAGTCAGGATCAGAATGTGAATACATCTTAAGATAGTAGCATCTGAATTTGACTCAAGCCATTATTCACTGAAAACTACCCGCAAAGCTGGAGCCCGATTATCCAGATACAAAAAATAATACAGTATAACATCATTTACTCTAATTATTCTCGTCAACAATACTTTCCAACAACTCCATCAGCTATATTGGCAAACTGCAACTTGCATACTGAAATATTGATCAGATAGCGCCACCCAGAAATTAAGTGTGTATAGTCACAAGGGAAGTGAGCAATCTATTCGGTGTTGTTTGAAGATAACATTTGGCACTGATTAATCGCAATGTTTCATTGTGAAATGATTACAGAGTATCTTTACATGAACAAAATAGCACTGATGAATACGAAAATGTTAAAATAGATACAATAAGATATCTTGTCTGCTTTTCATTATTTCTATCACGTAAATTGTATTCATCATTCTTACAAGTGTAGATCAAATGATGCTAGAATAAATTCAGCGATAGTCCCACTAGAAATCTCTTCAGCTTAGTTTTAATTATCATCAAAGGACGCCCCTTTCAGTATATGCGTGACTTTCATACAATTGCATAATAAGATATCATTTTGCTAGATTAAAAAAATAATCGATTTTGAAAAATGACGACAGCGTGAAGACCACGTCATTCTATTGACTCTGAATGAAGCTTAATATTTTTGATGAATTAGTAGCAGCATATTATCAGCAGCTTATTAGACAAAGAGAACTTAAAATTTATTTGCTCCGTGTACTCGTACAAGAAGATTTTTGACACTTATTTCTGAGTTATTTCAGTAATTAAAATTGCATTGAAATCCTTAATTCCGCTATAATCTTAACTGTGTCTAACCCTTTCTTTCACCTTTTAATATTTTCAACTTCAAATACCATATCTTCCCAGGTGAAATCTTCTATTGAGAAGTTTCTGTCAAAACACTTTGAATGGAGGCGGCCAATGAAAAAGTATGACCACTGAAGATTTATCAATTGCATTTATATTCTCATCGCATGTTACTGGATATGAGTCCCATTCAGGGTCATACAACTTATAGTCCGGGAGCTAGCGTGAAGTTGTGCAGGGAACGAGGTAGTACATAAAACTTTCACATAGCATAGTACACCTCTAACCTACTGCAAAACTTCGCGTCTGCCGGATCAGATCATTTGCTTTTCAGAAATAGAGAGGATAACAAAATCCTATGTATTTCCAATGGTAAAATTGTGACATTTAAGGTGTTGACTCCATTTTTTCGAAGTTTTGCTCATAAAAGTTACACAAATTGGTATTTTGTTGAACTGGTTATTATAGAAATCATCTACAGATCATGATCTTTCAAATGAGTTATCATTCAGTGACAGAGGATGAAGTAAAGTGTACAAACAGACACTTTTCGTTGGTGTAACTGCAAATTTTAACATAGAAATTTCAGGAAAATTGTTGATATACTTTAACGAAAAGTGTCAAAAACTCATTTGAAAGATCATGATCTGTAGATGATTTCTATAATAACCAGTTCAACAAAATACCAATTTGTGTAACTTTTATGAGCAAAACTTCGAAAAAATGGAGTCAACACCTTAAATGTCACAATTTTACCATTGGAAATACATAGGATTTTGTTATCCTCTCTATTTCTGAAAAGCAAATGATCTGATCCGGCAGACGCGAAGTTTTGCAGTAGGTTAGAGGTGTACTATGCTATGTGAAAGTTTTATGTACTACCTCGTTCCCTGCACAACTTCACGCTAGCTCCCGGACTATTAATGTAATTAGTTTCAAAATCCAAGCCTAAAAGCTCAAGAGCAATGAGATTGCACCACCAACCAAGTGAAGCGTTGATTATGGGAATGTTGATTTCCTTAGACCCACAATTTTGTGAATTGAGCTATCTATAACGGTTTGCAGTTCCGCAGTCCCACTATCCATTTGATTGTCATGATGTCTTGCAATTTATGGATGATCTGATAGTAAGCTAATATAGGAATTATTCACTGCTTTACCTATGGAAACTAGATAGATTAACGAATACTTCTGTACATTTTTACCTCAATATAACTAATTCGATGATTACAATCATAAAGTACATACATGTAGTAGGTAGAGTGATACATTTTTAGATGTGCTTGTGGTGTAAAAAATTATTTCATTTTTTTCAAGAAGCTAAATTTTTGCAAATTATTCCTGTCCTTATAGGCCTAGTAGAGACGTAAAACTACTATATAAGTAGCATGAGATGTCAAAAGCAATGAACATTTGCAAACAGAAGCGAAAGTTGAGCTGATTATCAAGGAAATTAGGACCACATCATAATGCGAGTATTCACGGAAAAGTTGAGATCTTATTGCGCTTCTTGGCTGAGATTTCAATTTTTAATTCAATTTTTATCGGCACGATATTATGATTCACTAAATTTATGTTTCTTGAATCTGAATACTATTGCGGACCTATTCGCATCTTGTAAAGTTAACTATGATCATGACTTTGTCCTTGATTATGATATTTTTCTCTTTTATTGGCAGTTATGGTAGTTTGTGATATGATCACGATTAAGAAAATATGCCTACTCTTATTTCTAAGGCTGAGTATGAAGAGTCACCACCGTATTGCTAATTTAATAGCCATCACCTCTCTAAAGTTGTCATGACGCGAAGAATTTGTAGAATAATGTTCTTCATTCTGTATTGCTATCATGATCAGTCAAATCTGTGTATATTTCTCCAAAAAGTGTAACAATTTGCTTATCTCACATTTGATACTGGTTCTCAACTCGAGTTTATGTAATAAAATCGAAACTGTATGCACATTGGAGAGTTGATTAATGCTGAATAGCTACTCTATCTAATATATGATTACAGTTATGTCAGTTGTATGCCTACTTGCATGCTTGATTTTATGCACTCCCTACATTCTCGTCATAGGTGCAGATCGACTGAGAGTTTTCAAAAAAGCAAAAATTGTAGACACATTCCTTGTAAACCTTGCATTTTCTTACTTCGATTCTTTCTAGCAGTACATCGCTTACGTAAGGATATCGCAGTCTGTCAATTTCTGACTGCGATGCATGTGTTGTCATGTTGAAACCGGATGTTGGCCAACATTTTGTTGCTCTATACTCAACAATTTATTCTGCCACTTCCATATTTTCAAGAGGATTCACAACTGAATAAAGATCTCCATCTGTTCATATTTTTAGTTTTTTACGTCGTAGATGGTGGATAAATTTAATAATCGGCATTTATATGTATGTCTGACTATTTCAAGCATGTCTGCCCCAGGGTTGTAACCGGTCAGGCTTTGCTCGACCCAACTCAACCGGCAACCGGTGTGGAAAATCTCAACCCAACCGGCCGGTCGACCGGCAATTTTCTATTGACATGTCTTTACTCACATGCGTGTATATAGATAATGCACAAAGATCCCCTCTGTTTTTGTATACAAAACTACTACTGTATGGGCCTATATGCATAATATAGATGCAACCATAGTAGTATTTATAGGCCTATGCAGTAATGCATCTTTCGCAAATTTTGCGTCCCCTTTCTCCCTGCTGGGTAGCTTGGACGATGCTGACATCAGTCAGACTTTGCTTGAAGCGATGTGATGCATTTTAGTCCAGATGCCCTTCCTGTTGACTTCCAATGACACTTCCGGGGCATTGGCAGTAATATTAGTAAGGCATTACAATTATCTTTTCAATTTATTATATAAATCCTTGAATGAAGCAATTAAAAAGTGTGCCTAGCATTTGCAGATTCAATGATTGATCAATCCTCATCATGTAGGAGATTTGGCATTGCAAAAACGTGCTCATGTCAGACTAAGTTATAATTACAAAATTGATTCATAAGAATTCTATGAATAAACAAGAAAACTGATTCACAACTGACTCTATGATTCTGTACTATTCATGTCAGCTACCAAAGACCATTAGTTTGAGCTTCTTTTAGCACAACCAAAGTTTCAACACTACTTGCCGATAATAGAGATCGATCGGAGGAAGCTATCTTTCCAGCGACTGAAAAATGTCGCTCACTTTCTCCGCTTGATGCTTGGGCCACAAAAATCCGACGGTTTATCTGTGACAATAGTGGAAATGCATCACGCTCTCGCTGCCAAAAAATCAAAGGATTCCTTGAATCTGAAGTTATTCGTTCACTTTTGGTGTAACGCTGAAGCTCGTATTTCACTTTGTCAGATATATTCTTGTGAGCACATTCAACATTTGATCTACTGCTTCTCATGGAGGCGAATGGTTCAATTTCGGTATTATTGATTTCAGTGGCAATCCTTGGCTGCTTCTCTTCCTTCTGTTCCTCTTGTTTTTCTTTTTGTGAATTAGTGATCGTGAAGACGTCTGCTGCAAGCACTTGAAGACTAGCCATCGAGTCCTTCAGCAGGGTGTCGCGATGTTTGAGTTCAGGAATAAAAGTCAATTGCCTGAAGCCTGGGTCAAAAACAGTCGCAACAACATGCGTTGTCTTTATATTCGTCCAGCATTTGGAATCAAGAGATTTCTTGATGTTCTTCTTCAGAGTCGATATAACAATTGAATCGGTGATAACAGTTGAACAAATTTTATTTCTGACTAGATAGTATGAAGGCAGTACATTCTGCAAGGTCGGTGCATTGCTAGATTCCAGAAAATCAAACACAGAGTTATATTGAGAGAAATGATCAGCGATTGCTGTACACAAATCACATGAAATATTGCTCAGTCGATGGATTTGGCCAACCGAAGACAAAGATTCCTGAAGACAGGCAAATGAGCGCGCAATTGCATTGTGAACTGAGTAGTACGATCGCCATGGCCTCGTACCACTGTAGCGCTTGATTTTAGTTGGGAATGACTCTTGAGAGATTCCTGAACGAAGGATCTATGAAATAAGGTCGTGTACAGCTGAGTTAAAACACGAAAAGATTCGCACTCTGCTTCTGTCGAAGAAAATCCATCATGAAGCACAGTGTTCAGGCGATGAGGAAAGCATGCTAGTCTCGGTTCATCGTGTAATGCTGCTACAATGTTCGCACCACAATCTGTAGCAATGAAAGTTTTTCCTTTTTTGTAATCCAAATTCATCAAAAATGTCATGCAACTCTTTGGCGATATTTTCCCCGGTTTTCCGTTCATCCGGGATAACTTTGCATCTCAACATAGTATGCTTCAGGTTCCAACTATCACTTATCCAGAAGGCGGTTAGATCGAGATAGTGTCGTCGGTTCACATCATCTGTCCACAGATCTGTAGTACATGCTATTTCACCGCGTGCGATTGTTTCATGCAAAACAGCTTATATCTTTGAGGCGAAAGACTGAGATGAGTCGATGCACACCTTCTTGATTGTATTTCTCCCATACCATATGTTTTTAATAGGTATTTTTCCGAATTCTGCACCGATTGCAATGCACTTTAGAACAAATATTCATTCAATTTTGAATATGTTCAATCATTTTTCAAAAATCTGAAAACTTGTTCGATGATCCTCGACCGGTTTTTCAACCGGTGCCGGTTGGCCGGTTGGCAAAACTTCAACCCAACCGGTGACCGGTACTATTAAATGCTGATATAGGAAGCTGATGTTCTGTTGTGGAAGCTTGTCTACGCCTTGGAGGAGTAGGCTTAGTAATTTGAGTTACTATTGGGAATTCGACATTTTCCGATAACCAAAAGTGATGCAAAATAGTAGTAAATGCATTGTGAATGCAGACTCAAGAGTAAGTGACTTGCAATACTCAAATCACCGCACACTAATTCGTCACTGACGATTAGATAATGTGAAGTGGTATATTCTACAAGTGGTACATAAAGAAGACCAATCAAAAGCAAAAATTTTTCATCTGTAGATATTCTGCATAGAGTGATTTGTTCCGGAATCCCGGGATCCCGGGTAGAGGTAAGCTTAAATCAATCATTCTAACATTTTCCGTCATATGCTGTCAACATATAATTGACAGTCGACGGGAGATCATTTTATGTCCCCACAAGTCGTATAAGCAAAACTCCCCAAAGTTTGGTCGAGGTTTATAATTTTAAGTGAAAAAGTAAAAACACGCTTCAGACGGCGCAGGACGCCGAAGGCCCGTCTGAAGCGTGTTTCTACTTTTTCACTTAAAATTGTAAACCTCGACCAAACTTTGGGAGTTTTGATGTCAACATAATTGAAGCAATTCCAACACCAATACGTTATTCAGGTAATGTTTGCGATTAATGCACTTGCTGAATGAGATAACATTACTTTGACTGTATAGGCAGCTTATACGATGTAAACCTGAAATTAAAAGTACTTTTATATAGTATGTGGATCATACCAATCATATATTTACAATCCAACCTTTTGTTGAAATGCTTGACAATTGCCCGATGCCGGCAGAGTGGGCAAAAACATGTTTTATAAAATGTTTTTTACAGTCCTTGAGAGAGAGATGATGTAGATGTATATTGAATCACAAATTGGAAAATACATATTAAAGTGATACTTTTCGCAGGAAAGACACTGAATGATATTAGGTTACAATGAATAAACGACAAAATAAAATAGAATATAATCAATCGCAAAAGGTAGAAATCATGAAGGTAGAAATTATACTAATGCCAGAGAAAACTGATGTTCTGCAAAAGGGTGCAGATATCTTACCACTTGGCAGCTGGTGAGGGATGGCGTTATTGATGGTAGAATCAGCACAATGAATCTGATTGAATACTTTGATCACAGCCTATTTGATAAATCCGATTAATCACTGCAACCTGTTATTGTAGTGATTCGATTGAAGCGATGTAGGCTGATGACGTTGAATAAATACGAGTAGATTCAGCATTTACAATGAAAAATAAATTTATATTTATCAAAATGCGATGAAATGCTTTTAGAAATCGTGATATGTGGAGTAAATGAAATATGAAAATTGTAATGTTTGCATTATGCTCCGTTAGTAGCCTAAATAAATAGCGTTACTTTACTAAATACCAAACAATAACTGACATTTAATTTATTCATTACTCATTATGATGCAGCAATATTTTGTTGTTCATCTATTCAGCTGTTTGCAAAGAAAGTGCACTTTCACGCCTCTACCCTGAGATTCACCCGCAATACTCGTATTTCATTCGTCAATCCCATTGTACCAAATTGACGTTCGATAGCTGCTGTTCTTCATGAGTGCAGAATAATACCTCAGCAATACCAGGTGGGTTCGTCTCTAAACCTATCCTCATCGGCTTCCTCTACCAAGTTCAAGATGAGCAATGCCTTCGAAAAGTCGTAGCAGATGCTTTCGCAACGCATTGTGAAAGTAGTCCAGAGGCAGCAGACTCGGCACCAACGATTCCGTGATTTGAACATTCTTTTAAACAATTTCTTTAAACACTACCCACCCTGGATGCCGGCCTGATGATTGATCTAAGATAGTGACCAGACGCTTTTGTGCAGCACAATGCTAGGTCAATTACTGATGTATGCGGCAACAAGGTACACTCCTAAATCAATTTTGAAAAACAATTCATTTAAAAATGACTATAAATTTCGTCACCATCGAATCGTTTACATATTTTTTCCGCGGACTTTTTAAATAAACTTTCAGCACAATTAGTAGAATTTTGCTCACTGCCTATGAAGTAATATGAAAACCTCTGAGCTTGTTAGGTTAACTATGATAGGGTAATTTATTTTAAAATACAAAGAAGTCGTAAAACTGGGAGAGATTTTTTTCTTTACATTCATTGTTAGGTTTAACCTATAGATTTGCTTGCAATGACTTTTCTATTCACTATATGCATACCCACCCATAACTTTGGTAAGTGTATATTAATGATGGGGATGCTTAGTCATAAGGTCTTTAGCTTTTCGAATCACCGAGCCACAAATGCAGTTCCATGGCTGCTGGCTACGTTTCTGAATGCGCTTGATCAAAATTTCTACTTAACTGAAGTTTTCTACGAATTAATCAAATCTTCTGTGTCCCATGCATTATTAGCCAACTAGGATCAAAATATATTGCATGAATGGATGTGCTTCTGTATTCATTCAAGCTGATCATTGAAAGGAATATGCAAAATATTTGTCTGAGATTATTGAACAGGTGAAACTGATAATCAAAAGCAAAATCCCAAGTAACCGATGATTCAGATCAAAACTGGGACATGACATCAGACAGAGCGTTAAACGCTTTTATAATCTCTTTTGTTGAATCCTTCGGCAAGTAAGCACACCGAGAAAAAAAATATCATTACTCTAATCTAAAACATGGGCTTTAATGTTGTGAGACGGAGATGCATGTACTTTGTCATCATTCATTCTGTTTCACTAATTATGAAGAATTAATATGTTGTGTCTTCTCGTGATCAATAGAAAGCTTTTTATTTTCAAGTGGTTTTTTTAGTGTTTATAATCTCAAGTTACTTGGACTCACAAATGCATTGCAGAGCGGCCTCTTATGAAAGAGAATCCTCTACAATTCATGTACATTCACATATTTTTCCACACATAGCCTATTCCATGCACAAATCAATCTTCATTAAAGAATTGTCTAGCCACTCTTCGGTAGAATTTCAAACTTTTCAGACATCTTTCAGATTTGTGGATTTGGAATTTTGAATTACTTTTTATAGAATGAAGATGAGCGGTCGGATTAGGACAAATCAAGACCAACAATGTGAAATTCACACACTGTATACATTATACTAAATGATTTCATGTCATTCAAAGCAATGTTTCAGTAATTGCCATCTCGCAGGATCTATCGGTGCCTTCAGCAGCATGAATAGGTTTCACTATTGATAAAAAATCCATTAGGATAAATTAAAACAGTTACTGAGATCAATAGCAATGATAGTGAGGAACAGAAGATTGAATGACGATTCACCATTAAGCAATAACGGACATTCTGGGATACATATGCTCTACTGCATAAGCTTTCTGATCAGCACATGCGCAGCATCAGAATGAAATGTGTGTTGACTTCATCGTTTATTGATTGATGGCTAGTGCTTTCCTACGGAATTAAGTTTATCAGGAGTCGTTTCTTCCAGTCCTCGATGTTCTTGGTAGGAGAATTGAAGAAGAAATGGCGTCGAGACTTACAGATGCAACGAGAAACTTTACTAAAATTTTCCATCCATCTGCTGAAGGTGAAGACTACATACGTGTATTCCAATTAAATATTGTAGGATCTATCAAAGATGCTGCATTGGTCAACAATGGCATAAAGAGCTAATCATCGTTAAGCTTCTGATCGTCATGGCTCTACCAAAAAAAATAATTTTTCATCAGAAGATAGAGCTGATCATAAAAAATGGAACACATAAATTTCACTGAAATTCAACTGAAAACGATTTTCATGCCTTCCAATCGTGTCACAACAACGTGCCATACATCATTCGAAAGACTTGCATTCTCAGCTTTAAAATGAGCTATGATAGGCCTTTATCCGTTATTGTATTTGCTGAGCAGTGATCAAAATATGAAAATCGCTCAATTTACAGATCACAATTTTTCAAAAAGAAAATATGTGAGTATGACAATGAATTAGGCATGGGAAGAAAGAGAATTTTCTGAGCTCTGTTTTGATATACTGGTCATCAAAATCAGTGAACTGATGAAAAAGGGGTGATATCATGAAGTTATCACAAAATCATCACCCTTTTGGTTGAAAATGTTATGTTCTCACTTTCTCATTAAAAAATGTTCATGTTTGGTGTACTTCAGAATCCTTGCGACGTGAAGAGTGCGAATATGTAAGTTATATTTATATAAGTTCAATAGTTCTTTTCAAACTTCTTCAACATTTTTTCTCATTTCCGCAAAAGTACACAGAGATGGAAGGTAAACAATCTGCAGCTGTTATGAGAGAACAAAGACATACCTTTGCCAATTGTCTTGTTTTGAACCTTCGTTCACTTTACATGGTGTTTGTTTACTTTTGCGGAAATGAGAATAAATATTGAAGAAGCTTGAAAAAGAACTATTGAACTTATATGAATATAACTTGCATATTCGTGCTTCTCACATTGCAAGGATTCTGAAGGACACCAAACATGAACGCTTTTGATGAAAAAGTGAGAACATACATTTTCAACCAAATGATGATTTTGTGATACCTTCATGATATCACTAATTTCTTATTAGTTTACCGATTTTGATGACCAGTGTATCAAAAGAGAGCTCAGAAAATTCTCTTTCTTCCCATGCCTAATGCATTTGTCATACTCACATATTTTCTTTTTGAAAATTTGCGATCTGTAAATTGAGTGATTTTCATATTTTGATCACTGCTCAGCAAATACAATAACGGATAAAGGCCTATCATAGCTCATTTTAAAGCCGGGAATGTAAGCTCTCGAATGATGTATGGCACGTTGTTGTGACACGATTGGAAGGCATGAAAATCGATTGAATTTCAGTGAAATTTATGTGGTCTGTTTTTATGATCAGCTTTGTAATTTTTCAAGCGCCAAACTATTTGATGCTCACCCTGCATATGCAAGAAATATTCTAATCTCGAATATTCGAGATTTCGGCACTACAATCTCGAGATCATGACCGCTTAAAAAATGGTCAAGATCTCGAGATTGAATTTACTAATTCAGACTGTGTTGAAGAAGTGGGGGCAGATACTGAGATCACACAAAGATATTCTACCTGGTTTCTGTAAGAATATATGAAGAAAAGTATATTTCTATTTGTCAGCATTTATCTCAAGAAGTTGACCAAAATTCGTGGTCGTTTTGATATCTGACATTCGTAAAAATGCGTTAGATTGAAAACCCGCACGGGTGTAACTTGAGGGACGTAGCTGGAGGGAGGTCCCTCTGGTTCACTCCATAAATGTTTTCGAACGATTATCTTAAACTACAATGAAATTACTAAGTGAAACTATTCAATATGAAGATTAATTATACTATAGATACGTTACTTAAGACATTAAAGCCATTTGATGACGCCACTTGTTTGCCATTTGTCCTTACACAATAGTTGACGAACTTCACACACAGATGACAGGCCCGTCGCATTAGATATGTCATAAGTTGATTTCATTTAGCACGGTGAAATGTTATAATGGGCCTATATCTAATACATTTCCGAAAATTAGAAATTGAGGAATTTTAATGCTCCTCTGAACTTTTTTAATTCCAATTCCAATTCCGGAGCAGAAATTTCAATTCCAAATCCAGTTCCAATTCCAGTCGAAACAGTTCAATTCAATTCCAATTCCATAATAAGATTCAATTCCGATAATTGCAAGTCGCGTAAAGCGTCTTATGTCAATGTATCTAACGTTAGTTTGTTTCAATCTAACCCATGTGCCCTTATCCTATCCTCGTTGTTCCTTTGTGCCGTTCCATGCGTCGTTCCTATGTGCGTTTTCATGTTAATAGCTCATATTTCTTGTGTACATGTATATATGTAACCGGTCAGCCCACGCCATTTTCGTTTCGTAAACGAGATATTCAATATCTCGCGAAAAAAGGAAAAGAAAGTTAACGGTCAGCAAAGAATCAACGCTGACAGAGAGATGAGATGCGAATAAATCTATTAATAAATTGACAGAAGAAAGAAATTCAGTGTGCGAATAACGTGATTGTTGATGAAAGAAAAAACGACGATAAAAATGATATCATGAAATTTGATTAACGGTCTAGATGTTAAAAAAGGAGATTAAAAATTCCGTGATAAGAACGAAATGTGGTCGGGTCGAAAGCTAACGAGCAGAGATTAAAGGAAACTCTTTCAATTTTCAAAAGAAAGTTGTTTTATCGTCGTCTCAAAAATTTGTTTAAATTAGAAACGATGAGAAATTGACGCAACAACAACTACCAACAGCAACACATATGACATCTTCAGTAGCTGTTAGAAGAACTCCGGGCTCTCGCGGTGTAACATAACTACAGAAGTAACAACAACAACAACTGCCTGCCAGCGAACAACAACACAGCAGCGTACACGGCAACACATCAGCGAGCGCGATTGAAGAATGACGGTATAAGTGACACTGATATTTGTGCTATTATTTTGGTATAAGTGAGTCCGATCGAATTGAAGTGATTTCAACATTAAGAAGTGAACTGTAAGTGTAAAGTTTTTCTTTTATCGTTGAGTATCGTATCTGTATAGTCTTTAAAATTAATATTGTTAATTGTTGTGACTGGAGGTTGAATGATAAATCATGTAATTGAATAATTAATTATTAGGATAATCTGTTGACACTGTCTATATTATGATTTGAACTGACATGGTTGCTACCCTTTAATGCAGCGTTAATTTTCCTCTTTCCAAACCAATTGTTTTTCGTGTGTACAACAATTAAGTTAATCTCCAATTTTTGTGCTTATCCTATCAAGAACTTAATTCAACAATTGCTTTATTTTGATTAATTATCTTACTTGATAAATAACTAAATAACAGATTGAACAAAGATGATTTATCTTTTCATTGTCTGCTTAATCGCTGAAATAACATTGTCCGGGGCTGTAGGCTCATCGAAGTCACAAAAATATCCTTTATTCAACAATAGAATAAAGCTACCTCTGTCGATCTCAGTAGCAGATCCAAGGGGGGGTTCATGGGGTTCAAACCCCCCCCCCTCGGAGTTGAAGGACTTTTAATATAATTGCTACTTTTCCTGCATTCATACAAATTTATATCAGATGATCTACAGTGAACTGGAAGTTTAAGTGTAAAACAAAACTCAAATCCATTGGACTTGGCATTCTTCTATTCTGACCAAGCACATTTCTTAACACATGGGAAAACGATTCCGCAAGGCATAGGGCGAAGCTGATTATGTCATTCCACTAACAAGCAAAGTAATTGAAACTCGCCATCAACACAATTTTCTTTGGTCTGAATTTTAACGATTCTTTGCTGATGGTATTAATTTAATGGGTTATCAGCGTCGTATCATGGATTCCTTAATAGTAGTGGCCGGGATGGGAAACTTGAAATTAGGGAAATACGGAAGAAGGGTCACTACCGCTCGCTCGCTAAAGGTGTGGATGGTAGCACGCAGTTGATATTTGACATGCATAAGTACCTAATCGCCTTTTTTGTAATCATGTGCACTGTCTGCCTTGAGAGAACAAGTTCGCATCACTACCTTTATATTATCAATACCACGAATATAATAACTAAAAATTCATAGCTAATAGTTTATTAGCATTAAATGGACCTTCATCTCAAGAGGATAAACGTGTCTAAATTTTGCAGGATCAATTTCAAATTATAATAGCAATACATTCTTTTATCCTTGGCTATCGATAAAAATGAAAACAATCAGAATCATAAAAGAAATCGCTTAGTGAATTGAAAAAGTGAATCCAACACAACGGAATTGACAATTGATATGTCATACAAAGTTATCTATTATCAGTGTTGTCAACTGACTTTTCAAGAAACTCAGTTAAAACTAGGTTAACCAAGTTTACCAGAAATTAACCAAGTTAAGTTAAACTCGGTATACTGAGTTTTTCAAAAAAAACTCGGTTATAACTCAGTAAAATAATTCGCTAAAACTCGGTTAACTCAGTTACATAAAAATCCATGTAAAACTGTCAGTATATGCATAGGCCGTCTGAATTTGATTCTGAAAAATTGCATGTTATAAGCGCTCCAGTCAATAACTTTTTCATGAAAGTTTGGGCGTATTCACAGGCAGTTGTAGTCTAAGCATAAAAGCAAAATGATAAGATACGCAATAGGTAGATGAAAAGAGAAAAGTAAAGATGGAAACTTAGAAAATGAAAGCATTATCTTGCAAGGTTTAAGAACGTAACAAAAGAGCTGATCTAAATTCGCACAAAAATATATGACTAGAATGACTGCTACTTATAAAAGTAACCAATGTGTAGACTTTCTATGGAAGGATGAGTCTGTATGTTTATACAAAAAAGATCTGTTTTAGCAGGCATAAGCCTGCTACAGCCTATATACCTAAACTAAACTGTATAGCTTCAAAGTTGCGGTACATGATTTTGTCTATAATTGAGATCTAAACTTCATTACTTGTTGTAGCTAAGTTACAGCATCTTCCAGTATAAGCAAAATTATCTTGATAATAAAAGGGACATTCAGTAATTAATTGGTCAGCTTATCCCAACTTTGGTCTCGCGCATTTTTTACTCATCCCTGCCCAACCCAAGGCACGAAGCCATGCTAGAAGCTAGGGATAGGACAGCGCGGCCGTTAGCCAACTGAGCTATCCCACCACCCAGTATGAACAATACACAAGCTAAAATAATCCTGCGGAATGCACCAATGTAAATGAAGATGCTTTAAAAAATAAATTAGACATAAAATAATTCGACAAAACCATTTTCTATTCTTCTTCTGTTTCCTACCATAGCAGTTCCTAAAATCCGTATTCATACATCCAAGTGATTACATTTGCATCACTGCTATAACAGTTTATCAGAGAAGCGGTTTTTCTTTATATTTAGACTACGAAGCAAGCATAATATCATATAGAAAAACAATACAAAATATCACGCATTAGTATTACTTTGAACTGTGACATAAATCATCAATTACGCTTCCATGATAATGTGATCGATGCAAGAGCACATTTATCACAACAAATACCTTCAAAAAACAAAAGCCGGATAGAACAAATAAGGGAAGTTCAGAAGAAAGTTTTATTGTCGCAACATGACAGATGCCTCCAATAATTCCAACTTAAATGCACCTCTTCGAGCTTCGGAAGATGCCACAGACACAGACACATCCTCATATTCATTGCATTACTTTTGTTGTAGGCCTATGTGCAAAAATATATTTAATTCATGTCTAGACATTTTTTTAAAAAACATTTTATGCGGTAGGTAAATTGTGACAAGCTTCACAAAATTAAGTTTATGTAACCTAAATATTTATAACCAGCGAACTCATTTCGCCTTGTTCGAATATTACCTTGTTGCTGTTTTCTTGAATTGTTAGAATACTCGCGTTCAATAATGAAGTCGTCGTTTCTAAAACGTTTGAAGCACAAAAAAGCATTCTTTGCTTTATCCCGCGTGAATCCGTCATCTTGATGACGTACTCTTCCGTACAATTCATCAAAAATCTTTCGAAGTTTATGAAGTTGAAGAGAAACTCCAGGAGACTGATGTCGCAGAACACTTTTATAAAAAAATTGCAATTCGGAGCTGAGCACAGTTAGGCGTCGTCAAGCCTTCACATACGCGAAGTATAAAATGTGACTAAGGAAAGGAAGGCATGTAAACGTATATCTTATCGACTTTTCGTCTTATAATTCCTCATGAAGTTAAAGCTTTCAACCGTAATGTGTTGTAGAACGGGAACATTGTTTATTTATTTTGCTTGTTCCTCCCTTTGATTTGGCCACTGACCAACAGGCTGTAGGTTTCAATGTTCATCACTTGGTCAGAGGTTCTCTCTGTTTCGCGATAACGCACAGGTTTGAGGGAAAATCTGCTTCTCCAAAAGTGACCCTTCTTCCGTATAGCCGCGATGAGGGAAATTTCACAGTTTCCCATCCCGGCCACTACTATAAAGGAATCCATGGTCGTATGCATCTTCAGTTCTGCTTTTATTGCCTGTGCATAAAATGTTCAACGCATTTGCTGATAATATTTCGCACATAGCCTGAAGCCATAGAAATAGATTGTTTAACTGAAGTTGACTAGAATGGAAATTGACTCAAGGTCATGGCACCGCTGGGGGAACTAAGTTGGGGCATGAAGAACCAATTAAAAGCTTTGATTTACACATGTGACTGATTCTGACCCAATGATACAGCCGTTGACAAGTGTATCTAAGTGAAAATGCGTGCGATTTATGTGCCACTATTGTGTATTGCATGAAGCTTAACCTCCGTTCTAGAGGTTTTATTTTTGTCGATTTCTATGCCTGAAGCAATTCAAGTGTTGCGGCGGTCATCGTTGTGGACTTCCTGCTGAGGGATAACGCGCTGGGAGATTTTATGAAACAAAGCCCGTGGGCTGTTTCCATTAACCGAAGCAGTGTCGCCCCCCAGGTGAGTTTGATCCGTGCGTACATGTTTATAACTGCACTTTTTCCAATCAACACATTTTAAATGTGGTTTCTTGCAGAGAGATCCAGATATATAAATGATTTTAACAATTGACAGGATCTCCATTCAGGACAAATGTAAGACAGCAATTTTTAACACTCTGACCTTCAAAAGGATCTTATACAATTATTTATGCTGATAAACGTAATTAATGTGTTCACGCTACTTTGTACACCTATTTCTGTATCTTACTTTGCCGTGGTGCTTAAGCACTTATGGGTGTATTAAAAGAAATAAATTGATAGTAGGCCTAATATTGACTTGTACGTCTATCAATCATACCTAATTTGAGAACCTGCTGGTGATAATTATTCGTATCCATGGAACCACCTAGAAAGAAATTGAAATCTGCGAATCAAGTACAAATAACGTCTTTCTTCAGGTAATTGAATGATCCCATAAATGAGGTTTATTAAAAAGAATAATTCTCCTTTCAGAGATCAGAGGAAAACTAATAATAACAAACAGACGGCTGAGGTGTGATCGAGTCTCTAGTCAAATCTTATTAGTTGTTAGACGAAACTTATTAGTTGTTATTTATCATGTACATAGATTTAGGTAAATATGTCAAATGTTGCACTGGAATGACCTGCGTTGACAATCTAAAGAAGATACAGCTGAAATAATTTGAGAAAAACACATTTTGTGTACGTCCGACAGATTTTGGTGGAAAACTTTAGCACAGGATTTCTTGAAGAATATCTTCCAAACAAGAGTCAAATTGATATAATATTATTGCAAATATAAATGATTGATACTTTGGAAGCTTTCACGATTGCAGACTTAATTTTCACATAGTGGCATGAATAAATAGAGCCGAAAATCTGTCGGACGTACAGCGACGCGTTCGAAAGGCTGGTATATTATCTGAGGTGATCACTTCATCAAACTTTTTGCATAGAAAGATTGCGTGGGTACCACATTCTCATATTAAGATGGCTTTTCCATAATCATTCTAATTTTCAATGAACTAGGAACGAAAATGTGTTGTACGTCCGACAGATGACTTTTTGAAAAAATTGAACTTCAAAGCAAATTTCCAAAGCCAATGAGAATCAAGAGGTCGATTTTTGGAGCAAAATTTGATCTTCCTAGAACTGCAAAATTCCAGAAACATCGACCAAACACGCCTGCTGATAATCCCAGGTAATCTACTCAGTGCTAACTAATTCAAATTAGTGTTTCAACTATTAATAGCTATTAAGTGATAAAATGTAATTAATTTAATCAATGTTGAAGAAAATTGATTGATAATAGCTATTTTCTTCACTCTTAATACAAAACATTTTGCATGAAAATAAGTCGCATCGGTACTCAACATACAGACACTATGCCTCTCACATAGGGCTACATGTATAATATTGTGCAAACTTCACATATCTATGATTATTATTCAATGTTTCAGCACATACTACAGACGAACAATCGGGATACCGTTCATGGATAATCTGGTTCAACAGATGAAAAGTCGATTTTCGACTGAGAATAGAAGGATGACCGCAATAATGTCACTGGTTCCCCGTGTGATCTGCGAATTGAGTGATGCTGATATGGAACTATTGGAAACTCAATTACAATTCTGGGACGAAGATATGCCCTCTCCTGACAGTCTTAAAGTAAGCATATGCATAATCTGTACGTACACAACTGCACATTATTCATATTTTAGCTACATGTAATTATTCTTGAGTAACATAATTTGGCTCCGATATCAATGCCATCAATTTGAGGTTCAGGGAAGCTATATGTTAATGAAATCCATGAAACCTGCCGAGCAACAAGGATAAATGTAAAGCTTATCAATCGTTGATATTCCGATATCAAAAACGAATGTGTTAATCAATATCAAACGCCATACAAAAAAGAAATGCAGAACACGAGTGATCCGTCATCCTTCGATAGTTCTCACCAACGCCCGCTCATTAAGGAACAAATTCGACGAATTTTCCCTGCGACTTCGCTCCATCAAACCTGGAATAGCAATTGTTTGTGAAACGTGGCTTGACGATACTACCGACACATCCTGGCTCAACATTCCTAATTATCAGCAAATTCGAAAGGATCGAGGCAGCCCTGGTGGAGGCATACTGGTATATTGTTCAGGCAATCATGACATAAGTAGCTGTGACTGCATCCCGGCAATCAATACATCTCACAAAGCGCTGAAATCCGAATTCTTGACGTTCATTATTGATTCTAATGTGCTGGTGATTGCTCTATATCATCCTTATTGGGGAAGTTCCCCTCTTCACGATGCGATTATCGACATTCTAATAGATATTGTAGCACATGGTCGAAATCATCATTCGGTTTCCAGTGTGCTGATATGTGGTGACTTCAATGGTTTGGCTGCCCGAGTTCCCCAAATTAATGCGCTCCTCGGTACAAGCAGCTTGTTTGATTTTCATACTCGCTGTGGTGCTCAGTTGGACTTTGTTCTCACAGATTGCAAGGAAGCTTATAGCGATGCATGTGTGCTCCCACCCTTGGCTCGCTCTGACCACAATGTAGTCCATTGCAAGGCATCGAACAAATACCCACGTCCACGTGTTACAAAGATACAATATCGGAAAAAGCTACCAGCCAGCTGTGCCAGATTCAGAGAGGCTTTGACTGCGACATCAAGTTTCCTCGAGAGTGTTATGTTCGAATGCGACACTGATGAAGCAGCATGTGTATTAACAGACGGATTATCTGAACTATACAATTCTGTGTTTCCCTTAAAGACTCTCCGGCTTCGTAATGACGACAAGGCATGGGTCAAACCATCATTAAAGCTTCTTATAAACGCACGCGATCGGGCCTATGCAGAAAGAAAACATCTCAAATATCTGAGACTGCGTGATACAGTAATTGCTCATATTCGTGACTTGAAGAGAAATTTTCTCAATTCTGTGCCTTGCAACAACAGTAACAGCAACTCACGAAAATGGAAAGCAGTTAATGAACTAATTCATCACAAGAAAAAGCCAACTCAAGTCAATGTCAATGATATGCTTGAAGTATTTTCACAAACATTTGTCCCATCTGACATTGATGGCATTCTTGAGCAATTGGATACCATGCCATATAATGCACCCTTATCTGTCACTCAGAACGAAGTATTTGACATTTTGATCCATCTGAAAAAAGGCTCACCAGGACCTGACGAAGTTCCCTTTTGGGTATTGCGGGACTTTGCTGATATACTGGCTCCTTCTATCCAACATGTGATTAATTTAAGTCTTGCTACCGGTGTGATGCCAACCTGTTGGAGGAGGGCTAATGTTGTGCCTATCCCCAAAGTTAGCCAACCTAAACTTACTGATTATCGCCCTATTTCTTTACTACCGATTCTTTCTAAAGTGATCGAGAAGCTTGTTTTGAAAAAGTGGCTTTACCAGAGTGTTTCACCAATTGGACCAACTCAATTCGCCTTTGTACCAATTGGACTGGTCAAGGAACTGTGACGGCACTTACCTACACGATTCATCGTATTTTATCCCATCTAGACACTCCGGGAGCCGTTAGACTTCTGATGTTGGATTACAGCAAGGCATTTGACAGAATACCACATCAGGTTATTCTACAATCCTTGATTGACAAAAATGCTCCAAAAGAACTGTTGCTCTGGATTGCATCATATCTGTCTGTGCGAGAACAAATAATTAAATGCAATGGTAACTATTCATCGTGGTTTAGAGCCACAAGTGGAGTCCCTCAGGGAGGCGTGTTATAGCTCCATTGTTGTTTGCCTCAGCAATGGATAGCTTGGAGCCAAAGTTTGGAAACTCCACCCTGGTAAAATTTGCAGATGACATATCAGTGCTGCACTGCATTCGCGAAGTCGAGGACGATAAGCTCAGTGAGGAGCTGAATCATATACTGACATGGTCTCATGAGCATGGCATGCATTTGAACTATATGAAAACCAAGGTAATGAATTTCAATACTAAGAAGGCCCTCAACCTTTCAGCTCTCTGTGACCCAGAATCATCAACCATTATCGAGGAAGTTAGCTCTGCCAAACTTCTGGGAATTGTTCTTGACAACAAGCTCAATTGGCAACAGCATCTCGACCACACACTTTCGAAAGCTAGACGCCGAATTTATCTACTACACTGCCTAAAGCAAATTTCGCCGAATAACCACCAATTGCTCCGAACCGTGTACGTGACCATGATAAGATCTATCTTGACATATGCTTATCCCGCGTGGTGCAACATCACTGCCTCGAGATTCAGACATATTGCTAGCCTTGAAAAGCGATTGTGCAAGTTGTTCGGTTTTAGCTGTTCAGAGGATATTACCAGCTTCTGTTTGCGAACGGCCGAGCAATTAGCATTAAAGGCAGAAGATGAGGAACACCCATTACATCTTATTCACGATAGCGAAGAAACTCGACATAGTGAAAGACTTGGTAGTCGGAACAGAAAACTCAGATCAAGAACAATGCGCTTCCAAAATTCTTTTATTCGCTTTGCCTGACTTCTATCTGATTCTACTTCTGATGTATTTTATAAATGATTTGTGTAACGCTACTTCTGAATAACCACCGGTTGTGAAGTACGAATAAAGCTACATTATTATTATTATTATTATTATCTTGATATGTGCATGTTTGATATTTTAGTGCCATTGAATTTTGATTTCCTTGATATCTTCATGTTTTGATGATATTTTAAATTTGTGTCCTAGATTCTCTGATGTGTGAACAGGCCGTTATACTGGCGAAACTTTATAAATTATAACAAAATACATTCAGCTTAGATTGATTTATTTTTGCTTTATCAAATTTTGGTTGATTAAACCGACAATGATTGCAAGGATCAATCATTTCGTACAATCGTAGAAAAAGTTTGTCTTCCTTGCTTTGTAGAGAGAACTACGTCGCTGGAAATCATCATGGATCGAGAACTCGACTTCAGCGACTCCAATTCCTGCAAACTTGGTTGACTGTCTGAACCATGCTGATGCTGACGTCTACCCCAACATCCGACAGCTTATCCTAGTAGGATGCGTCTCTCCAATTGGTTATTCAGAGGCAGAGAGATCGTTTTCTGTTCTCAGACGTCTGAAAAATCATCTCAGAAGCACCATGTCAGAGGAAAGATTGGCGGGACTGACAATGATGGCAGTGCACTATCCTGAAGCGTCCGGTCTCTCGTCTGAACAATTAATTGAACGCTTTATTAAACAGCACCCACGAAAACTTTTTTGCCAATCGATCTTGTTTGATTGAAAAAAATCATTGATTAAAAACCAACAGATTATGTTCTCATTTAATACTTCCGTATCAAGGGAAATTCATATTATTGATTTTTGGTATACATGTATTAAGTACATGAAGTAATACAGGTCAATATTATTGCATACTTCACATCATTTTTGCATTGTATCAAGAATTTAATAAAGACCGATTTGTAAGTACATTATATTTATTACAGGAAAATAAGCTGTTCCAAAAAATTTTCAGTATACGCCGTTTTATAGTGCCAAACCCCCCCTCAACAAAAAGCTGGATCCGCGCCTGGATCTATGTCTCTCTTATCTCTGCGTGCAGTTAACACAACGGCCGAGTACTGTGATTTCAATTTTTGTACAAATAGATTTATCACAGGTCTATCGAAAAAGTGGAATTGAGGTTTATCAAGGTCAATTCCAATTCCAGTAGATTTAAATATCGTCGATTCCAATTCCAATTCCGACGAAAAATGGAATTAATTCCGGATCGGAATTACTTCCAATTCCGACTTTTCCAACTCTGACGACCATATCGTGCCCTAAATTTATCATTTGTATCATTTTTGCTCTGTTCGGGCTTATAGGCGACAGTCAGTCATCAGTTTCAATCATTGATAAGTTGTACTAATTTCCTCGCATTATCCGCAGATTTGAAACAGGAATATCGAAGCGTCCTGAAAGGTAAGTCTTGCAGCTATGTAGCTGGTCAACGAATTCTGCAAGTCTCCTTTACTACAGACCCGAATGGAGACTTACAAATATTTGCTCTAATAGTATAAATAGCTCAGATAAAATTATGTGTGATATAATTAAGCTTGCGTGATACATGCGATTAATCATTATTGACCTAGATTTCAAACAAATTGCGATACAGAAGACCTGTTAAGTCCAGCCCAAAAAGCAAGACACATGAAAATGTTGAATGATTTTCGTCGGATACATGAACAGTGTGATAAAGATTTCTCACACCAAATCATTCAACTGTAAGCCGTCTACTCGCATTGCAGTCATAGTTATAATGAAAGCTCAGATTTTTCACTTGTCCACAACTTGTCCGAACTTTCATTTTCATCTGATAGGCATCCTTAACTGCACACTTAAGTGTAGGCCTACTTCCATAAATGGTTCATTATGCTGCATTTCATCACTATACACAAATGGGTGAAAATCCTCCCAATTCTTGTGCAATAATTCGGTGACATGAGTGGTCGAGAATATCAGGATGATTTTCATCGAAGTCTTTATTTATAATAGTAGATTAGATTGATTCAAAGCTTTTTCCTTCACCACGTAAGCCTATATAGTCGATCTCTATTCTATATTAGTATTAATATTTTTTGTAATCGTAATTTTCTGTCGTCTGCTGCCAGCTTACACGCACATTTTACATAGGTTCTTCTCATTCCGCTCTTAATTCTTTAATGATTGATGAGACACCCTTTTTCCATAAAACAAAGTTTACCATAACCTATAGTTTGCCGTAAACGTGATTATAACTCGAAATGTTTCTTTTTAATAGTATGATGACATTTTCTTTATTTCTTTGATTTAATAACAAATCGATTATTGATCAGGTTGTGTTTTCAAACTTCCTCTTTTACTCACTTTGAATTTTTTGTTCACTTTAACATAGTTATTGGCCATGTCGATCCTACTTCATTTTGCTACAAGACTATTTTAAAGGTACAATTTTTGCATTACTGTTCCCTTAAAGGAGACACATTTGTATAAAAATTCAACAACTATACATGACATGTAGACTAAAGTACGGTTGTATAAATTACCGTAACATTCCCAAGGCGGTAACTTACCGAAAATTACCGTAATTTATTCGGTAAGTTACGGTAATTTATGAAAAATATAGCAGCAGCGCGCCCGGCTCACCCAAGCAATTCAGGTATGTATTATTAAAAGACTATTTGACACTATAAGACTACCTAGAATCATAACTCCCCATTTGAGTCTTTATTTGTCAACTTCGTCCCCTGAGGTTAGTTGGCCCAATTTTGTAGGTTCTTGCTGAAGATACAATCTTCGAAATTGCACAGAAAACGAAACTCTCAACGACATCTGTATCTATACCTGCTTGAATATAGAACAAGATCGGGTGCTTTGTTCAATTCATCCCGCATGATTTAGAAAGTCGACTACGACACGGATCCGATTAAATGGTGGCAATGCTATGGGAATACGCGACACCTGAATGTGGTGACTGTCGTTCTTTTTTCGATGTCGGCCACAACTGCTGCGGTTGAGAGAGCAAATAAGGAATTCAGCCTTCAAAAAACGAAACTTAGGAATTCCTTGACTGACGAAAGAGCAAGTATTCTGACGTCTCTTGCTTGCAACCATAAAGTGTAAAGTCGACTTGAAGAAGGAACCGGTCAAAAGTACAGCAAGTGTCATCTTATTTTCAAAAAAAAATGAAGATCATGACCCGAATCATTTGCTGAAAGTTGGTGGGGAAATCATGGTTTGAAGTACAAGGTATTCATTGTAAAGATATCGGCAATGTTGGAAGAAGATGATTTCACTGTGTCTTTCCTCAAAGTGAATAAATTCGGTACATACACATTTCCAGAGGTTGTCGATGTGTCAACTGTTGATCAAAAGGATCTATGTGCCATTTCAGCAGCAGATGTTGGAAGACGCGGTGACTTCTCATTTCCAACTGAAGAAATAGAGCGTGTTGCTCTTCGTTTATCTTCTTGATTCAGTGCTCTTACTGCATGGCTACTATTTGTGGCAATCACTGATCATGTTTAGTCTTATTTTTTAGTATTTTGTCCTCCTTAAATTTTCTCAGTACCGGTACATGTAATTTCCGTAATTGTTCATAGTCAGCTTCACCGCAAAAGTTCAATTTTCTGTAATATGCATATACTCAAATTCATTATCAAGTTATTGTCATCTATTAACGTGTAGATGAAGAAAATATTGTGTGTACCTGATAAATATTTACTATATATTATTCATTTACAAAATATCCTAAACAGGAAATAATAGGGAAGAAAGACTTATCACCAAGCAAGGTTACACACTTTCGTATATATTGGGAATCAAAACTCAAAACATAAAAATTCTTGAGCATCATCTTAAAGCGTTCTCTTAGTACGATCAGTCAAATATCTGCTCCTATCATTCTTCTGTCAGTTTTAGGCCCTATCTGTTCTTCGATTATCGTGTTCAGTGTAAACACACGGAACGAAATATAAGCTTAGTAAGTGGTAATAATTGATGCAATAATAATCCTAATGCAACATCTTGATATGAAGTGCGGATTAATTAGTTATGAAATTCTTGCGTAGTTTTGCACTGTGTTCGGCTTAACATGATCACAGCTTCCATTGGAGTATAGTCCTTAATTGTTTTATATCTGTTCATGAAAGCATGCTTTAGAAAGCATTAGTTAATATGAAATTGAATTTATCTACAATGTCGATGAAAAAATGTTTATGATATATTCGCATATCCAATCAGATTGATTCATATATGAACATTTCTTCACTTTTGAACGGTGCATAATCCTGTAGCTTACATTGTAAGTAAATATACCCACCTATATTCATGAGATCCATACTAATTTTTGCTACGATTACCTTGCTAAAAAATGAATTATTTTGTTACCCAACATATCTGTTATATACATTTTGTTAACATCTTTGTTATCGGCGCTGTCCGTGCTGATTAATCGAATTTTTTGTAGTCTTCTTGTGTGCGCATCTTCGCATGTTTTGTACCATCTATCTCCAACCGTATTGATTTACTGGTATAATCATTTTGTATGCAATTTTTTCTTTTATAAACACCGATGTATGCAAGTCCGAATAGATGAAGATTACATTTTATGTACAGTATACAATTATTTGGCGGTCTCTGAACAGTATATTCATTGAGATTATATCGAGTTTCACAACAATTTGTTTGCTGAAAGAGAAATATTTTTACCCAAAATTTTTGTTATCTTTTGCAATTTGCAGCAGTATTTTTAAAGCATGTTTTTATCAAAATTAGTCTTATCTTCATAAGTCAATTTTGGTGAAAGTCTTATGCCCTGTAATCCTTTGTTTACATATAGCTGTTTTATTAAGAAATTAAGACACCCGAATAAGGGAACTGGTTTACAAAATAATGAAATAGGCCTAGAATCGAATATTCCAACTTCAAGAACAAATTACACTATATCTATAACTATTGGCTGCAAAAAGCAATTACAAAATTGGGCCAACTAACCTCAGGGGACGAAGTTGACAAATAAAGACTCAAATGGGGAGTTATGATTCTAGGTAGTCTTATAGTGTCAAATAGTCTTTTAATAATACATACCTGAATTGCTTGGGTGAGCCGGGCGCGCTGCTGCTATATTTTTCATAAATTACCGTAACTTACCGCATAAATTACGGTAATTTTCGGTAAGTTACCGCCTTGGGAATGTTACGGTAATTTATACAACCGTACTTTAGTCTACATGTCATGTATAGTTGTTGAATTTTTATACAAATGTGTCTCCTTTAAGGGAACAGTAATGCAAAAATTGTACCTTTAAAATAGTCTTGTAGCAAAATGAAGTAGGATCGACATGGCCAATAACTATGTTAAAGTGAACAAAAAATTCAAAGTGAGTAAAAGAGGAAGTTTGAAAACACAACCTGATCAATAATCGATTTGTTATTAAATCAAAGAAATAAAGAAAATGTCATCATACTATTAAAAAGAAACATTTCGAGTTATAATCACGTTTACGGCAAACTATAGGTTATGGTAAACTTTGTTTTATGGAAAAAGGGTGTCTCATCAATCATTAAAGAATTAAGAGCGGAATGAGAAGAACCTATGTAAAATGTGCGTGTAAGCTGGCAGCAGACGACAGAAAATTACGATTACAAAAAATATTAATACTAATATAGAATAGAGATCGACTATATAGGCTTACGTGGTGAAGGAAAAAGCTTTGAATCAATCTAATCTACTATTATAAATAAAGACTTCGATGAAAATCATCCTGATATTCTCGACCACTCATGTCACCGAATTATTGCACAAGAATTGGGAGGATTTTCACCCATTTGTGTATAGTGATGAAATGCAGCATAATGAACCATTTATGGAAGTAGGCCTACACTTAAGTGTGCAGTTAAGGATGCCTATCAGATGAAAATGAAAGTTCGGACAAGTTGTGGACAAGTGAAAAATCTGAGCTTTCATTATAACTATGACTGCAATGCGAGTAGACGGCTTACAGTTGAATGATTTGGTGTGAGAAATCTTTATCACACTGTTCATGTATCCGACGAAAATCATTCAACATTTTCATGTGTCTTGCTTTTTGGGCTGGACTTAACAGGTCTTCTGTATCGCAATTTGTTTGAAATCTAGGTCAATAATGATTAATCGCATGTATCACGCAAGCTTAATTATATCACACATAATTTTATCTGAGCTATTTATACTATTAGAGCAAATATTTGTAAGTCTCCATTCGGGTCTGTAGTAAAGGAGACTTGCAGAATTCGTTGACCAGCTACATAGCTGCAAGACTTACCTTTCAGGACGCTTCGATATTCCTGTTTCAAATCTGCGGATAATGCGAGGAAATTAGTACAACTTATCAATGATTGAAACTGATGACTGACTGTCGCCTATAAGCCCGAACAGAGCAAAAATGATACAAATGATAAATTTAGGGCACGATATGGTCGTCAGAGTTGGAAAAGTCGGAATTGGAAGTAATTCCGATCCGGAATTAATTCCATTTTTCGTCGGAATTGGAATTGGAATCGACGATATTTAAATCTACTGGAATTGGAATTGACCTTGATAAACCTCAATTCCACTTTTTCGATAGACCTGTGATAAATCTATTTGTACAAAAATTGAAATCACAGTACTCGGCCGTTGTGTTAACTGCACGCAGAGATAAGAGAGACATAGATCGACAGAGGTAGCTTTATTCTATTGTTGAATAAAGGATATTTTTGTGACTTCGATGAGCCTACAGCCCCGGACAATGTTATTTCAGCGATTAAGCAGACAATGAAAAGATAAATCATCTTTGTTCAATCTGTTATTTAGTTGTTTATCAAGTAAGATAATTAATCAAAATAAAGCAATTGTTGAATTAAGTTCTTGATAGGATAAGCACAAAAATTGGAGATTAACTTAATTGTTGTACACACGAAAAACAATTGGTTTGGAAAGAGGAAAATTAACGCTGCATTAAAGGGTAGCAACCATGTCAGTTCAAATCATAATATAGACAGTGTCAACAGATTATCCTAATAATTAATTATTCAATTACATGATTTATCATTCAACCTCCAGTCACAACAATTAACAATATTAAATTTTAAAGACTATACAGATACGATACTCAACGATAAAAGAAAAACTTTACACTTACAGTTCACTTCTTAATGTTATATTTGAAATTAGATATACAAGTATTTTCATTTCTTTTTTGTTGCGCTTAAATTCGTACTATGAACACACATTCCATCAATCTTTACTAATCCCAACGCCTTGGCGTCTTTAAAACACAATAATGTTGATAAAACATTTTTTTCATTGAACAAAATCTGTTAAAAATTAGCATAAAAATGGAAAATTTTCACTTTTTGAAGTCCCCAAAGCTTCTATAACCTCTTTCTTCTGATTTTTCATCGCATTTCACATATTACAGTGCTATTCAATATTCATAGACTGTCAAATAAAAAAGCCGGATAGGCCTAGCTTTTACAAAATGATAATTTTCTGATATTTTCAAAAATATATAGTTTTGTTCAAAGTGATGTCAAACAAAAAGCAAGACCGATAACAGGATTCCAAATTAGGACGTATATACTTGAACGTAGGGGAGACCGGGGCTAGTTAACTAGTTACAATTGTTACAATTTTTGATTTTTTTGATATTGTAACCGAAGTATTTGTGCTTTTAGCCTAATTTCTTTGCTGGAACATATTTAGATCGTGAGACATAATGTACATGCAGAATGAAGAAAAACTAAATACTATTCCTGTGGCAAACATTTAATTACAAGTAAAAATTTGTAACAAATTGCCCCATATACGGGGCATATTGTTACAGAAAGCGGGGCAAGTTGTTACAAACGACGTTATAATTATATCGTCATCAAATGTTTCATTCTAATATACCAAACCCGGTAGCATGAGAAATATGACTAAAAAAATATGAGGATAGTTGAAAACATTCTCAAACGCACACTCACTAAGATTTCTATATGTTTAAGTTGCAAACATGACATACAAAAGGCCCTTCATTCTCGGTGCAGTCCGCGTGGGCCCAATCACCGCATTCAATGCACTGAACCCACTTTTCACCAGGTACAGAGTCTTCAAACGTATCTCCACAAAAAAAGCAGATATTTTCTTCGGATGTAACTGCATGCCTTTCTTTCAGCGCGCTGCTTCTTCTTCGTGATACGTGCCTTTTTCGCAGGCCTATTTTCTCCCTTTTGCTTCTTTTCTTCAAACAGCTTCTTCCTTATCGGTGAACTAGTCAAAATTTCGGTTCTTCGTCTTCTGCCATTAGGTCTACTTTTCCTTGGCAGAGTCTTGGAGAACGGGCGAATCATTTCTGGAGACACTTGCAGAACTGCAGTCATGCCCAGAGCTGGGCTTGACTCATTTGGATGATCAATGCTCTGCCCAGATGTCCCTGGCATGTCACTTAGAGACTGATCCGTTGCAAAGCGCTGCGGTAAAAGATTATCATCATGACATGGCCTATCGAAAGACAGATGAGCAATTTGGCTATCTTCCTCATGCTCAACGAGAACCGGTGGACTCAAAGGTCTATCGGTTGTGTAACCAGGCAGAAATTCGTCGTCAGTGAATATATGTCGATTAAAAGGGAAAATTCCAGACACTCGAAAGCCTCTTAGAATATTCAAAGGGGACAAAGCTCGTGACCAAGCATCGCTGGCAATTTTTGGTATATCATAGATCGTCATTGCTTAGGATGAGCCTTTTGACAAGAATCACATGGAGCATTCTTCAACGGACCGTAGACACTTCGGTCCAATGGTTGGAGTTTGTGCTGGGAACAATGTGCGGGAAAAGACACAAGGACAATGCCATGTTCTCTACAAAACTCAATACAATCGTAGTTCTGCACATGTGATTCATGATTGTCCAAAAGAACTAGAACTGGCTTTTCAGGTGAGCTACGGACAGTGGTTACAAAATGCTGCAAAAATATTATAAAATTGGCTCCTGTCATCCATCCTGATGGATGAGCAGCACCAATACAGCCCGGAGGCCAGTCATTTACAAAAATGATCCTTGAAATGTACTCTCGGAAAGACGAACATGGGAGGAACAGCATTGCCGCTGGCGCTGACAGTGGTCACTAAAGTAACAAGTGCTCCTCTCTCTTCTGAGGTAATTGCTCCTACCTGCTTCGAACCTTTCTCAGCAAGAATGCGAGAATGCGAGTAGGCCTACACTGTAACAAGTTGCCCCATCCCTGCTGTAGCAAAATGCCCCTTGGGCAATGATTTTGGATAAATCACTCTACAGCTGCAAAGACTGCAATTTTCAAAACTCCAAACTGCGAGACTTACAATCTCGAAAGCATACACACAAGTACTCTCAAACAGATAACTGTGAATCTGAGACTCATTTGACGCTTAGAGTAACAAATTATGCAAAAACTTGAAAAATTACTCGAAGGACGGAAAAAACGATTTTTTTATCTGTAGTTCACATATTATAATAAACTGAACTTCTTTCATGGGGAAAATAATGCGTCAATTAAGGTTCATCTTTTGCTAGTTAGGCCTACGCGTCAGATTTCGCTTTGTAGTTTTCACTGTAGGCCCACTGTAACAACTTGCCCCGGTCCGCCCTAATGATTACAGTTGTGGAGTTGTCGGCTGGTTTTCTCTGTGATGAATACTAAAATATCCATTTTATAAAAGTGTGAAAAGTGCTTAAAATTAAGCATTAAATAATGCTTAAAATTTAGCACTTGGTCAACTTATCATTTTTCCGAGATCTAGCAAGTGGGCCCTATTACCAGCCGGGCCTTATTCACATCACCCACCTATGAAATTGCGTTTGAGTGAAAGAAGATGAAATACGATTAGATTCCTTTTACAATTGCATCTATACCTATTGATTTTGCGTTTCATGTGTCTGTATCAGAGGCTAAACAATGTGCAGGACGCTCAGGGCCATAGAAATTGATAACAATAAAACCTCTAGAATGAAAGTAAAGCTTCATGCAATACACAATAGTGGCACATAAATCGTACGCATTTTCACTTAGATACTCTTGTCAACGACTGTATGATTGGGTTAGAATCAATCACATGTGCGATTCTAAGCTTTTCATTGGTGGTTCATGCCCCAACTTAGTTCCCCCGGATGTGCCGCGACCTTGAGTCAATTTCCATTCTAGTGGGGGTGATAACTCTAAAACCGTGCAAATTGAGGGTAGAGGGCCAGATTTTTGCCTATATCTTAATTTTCATCTTGTGAACAATTCCTGATATGTATCTCTTTCTGAATTTCTGCATTTACTTCTCCCTGAAATACATTACACCAATGGGATTTCGCACAGACTTTAATGACTAAAAATAATTCTAGTGTTTAAATGCGGAAGCAAGAGTGGATGTATCGTCATAGTTACGCAGTACACAAGTATTTCAAAATTTACCAGCTGAAAATAGTAGTGGCAAAAATCTATGGCAATGGCTATGACATCGGCTGAACCGGTACAAGTTTGGTCTCCTGGCTATTACACCGGCTGATCCATTACAATATTCTTCTATCTATATTATCACGCATCGTATTTCTCAGCTATATCAGATAACAGAATCACTCAATGTAACAAGAAAAAGGTCTTTGTATCAGAAAGTGACTAGGCTCGCCTCTTTGTCTTTCATCGCCTTACATAGTTTTGCTTCACTTTCTAATTTTTTGAGAAATTTAGTGGTTTCTGAAAAGAACTAAATAGATTCCTAGGCGACAAACGACTAATATAACAAAATCTCAATTTTCAAGTGCTTTATTTGCTGTTGATAATTTTATCTTTTTTTTATTTGAGGCAATCAGCATTACCTGGGGCTCGTTTCATCAAATAAATTAGTGCTCTATCTCAGTATGGAAAATGTTTTGCGTTTCATAAAATAAATTTAAAGCAGTGATTTAAACAGTCGAAATTCGCAGCGCTTCACAAAACCGCATATTAAGCAGTGATTTATAAAAAGTCCCACACTGCTTAAATATGGCTTTGTGAAACGCTGTTAATTTCGACTGCCTAATCAGTATTATTGAGCAGTCTGCAGAGTCTTCACAAAGAAGTATCAGCAGTGGTCGAAATTTGAAAATATGGAAATTCACTGATAGAAATGTGAAAATTTTTATCACAAGATGTGAATGATCGTCGAAAAAGTTATGGAAACTTAAAATGTCGGAGAAATTACTGCAAATATAACTTCAAAATAGAAAAATGGCTTTTGATTTTCAATTCTATTGTCAGTAGTAAACTATTTGTGAGAAGGGCACATTTGCAAGCTGTTTTTTGAAAATTTCTTCCTTTGAAAAGTGGCAATGCTGTGACGAAAAAACGTCCGGTAACAACAAAATTACAGTGGGTTGATTTGAGGGTTTCAATTTCTTTCGTGTAATGAGGTATGGAAGAATTTCGTCATTCAAAGTCATGTCATGAAATCATTTCAATATTAGAAGACCTTGAGATATTGACTTTTACATACATCGACAACAGCTAGCAAAAGACATGTAGATTCTCAAATACTCTCTAAATTTGTAGTCGCACAATTGACTGCCGGAAACATTTTCCACTCATAATTTTTTACCACCTAAACAAATGCAGCCATCCGAGAGTCTAAAGAAAAACGAATCTCATGCGCTTTAATCGAATTTCAAATTTTCAAAAACAAAGGTAGTCACAACTCACATTTTTCATTGCCGAAAATTCTGTAGAGCTACAGCAATGCTCCACGGTACCTCTATCACCTTCACATCAAGTTTCATCAAAATCCAAACAGTGCCCTGTCCTGCAGAAAATTTATAAGCCAAAAATAACAGCCTGCGCAACTGATTTTCAAATTTTCAAAAACACAGCTAGCCACAACTACTATTCCTCGAAGCAGACAATTCCGTAGAGCTACACCAACGTTCTATGGCATCTCACTCACATTTGAGTCAATTTTCATCAAAATCCAAGCTTTGCTTTGTCCTACAGGGCCTATACAAGATGACCACTTCAATCGAATTTCAAATTTTCAAAAACAAAGGTAGTCACAACTCACATTTTTTTACTTGCCGAAAATTCTGTAGAGCTACAGCAATGCTCCACGGTACCTCTATCACCTTCACATCAAGTTTCATCAAAATCCAAACAGTGCCCTGTCCTACAGAGAATTTATAAGCTAAAAATAGCAGCCTGCGCAACTGATTTTCAAATTTTCAAAAACACAGCTAGTCACAACTACTGTTCCTCGATGCAGACAATTCCGTAGAGCTACACCAACGTTCTATGGCATCTCACTCACATTTGAGTCAATTTTCATCAAAAGCCATGCATTGCTTTGTCCTACAGGGCCTACACAAGATGACCTCTTTAATCGAATTTCAAATTTTCAAAAACAAAGGTAGTCACAACTCACATTTTTCATTGCCGAAAATTCTGTAGAGCTACAGCAATGCTCCACGGTACCTCTATCACCTTCACATCAATTTTCATCAAAACCCATGCATTGCTTTGTCCTACAGGGCCTACACAAGATGACCTCTTTAATCGAATTTCAAATTTTCAAAAACAAAGGTAGTCACAACTCACATTTTTCATTGCCGAAAATTCTGTAGAGCTACAGCAATGCTCCACGGTACCTCTATCACCTTCACATCAATTTTCATCAAAACCCATGCATTGCTTTGTCCTACAGGGCCTACACAAGATGACCTCTTTAATCGAATTTCAAATTTTCAAAAACAAAGGTAGTCACAACTCACATTTTTCATTGCCGAAAATTCTGTAGAGCTACAGCAATGCTCCACGGTACCTCTATCACCTTCACATCAAGTTTCATCAAAATCCAAACAGTGCCCTGTCCTGCAGAGAATTTATAAGCCAAAAATAACAGCCTGCGCAACTGATTTTCAAATTTTCAAAAACACAGCTAGCCACAACTACTATTCCTCGATGCAGACAATTCCGCAGAGCTACACCAACGTTCTATGGCATCTCACTCACATTTGAGTCAATTTTCATCAAAAGCCATGCATTGCTTTGTCCTACAGGGCCTACACAAGATGACCACTTCAATCGAATTTCAAATTTTCAAAAACAAAGGTAGTCACAACTCACATTTTTTCATTGCCGAAAATTCTGTAGAGGTACAGCAATGCTCCACGGTACCTCTATCACCTTCACATCAAGTTTCATCAAAATCCAAACAGTGCCCTGTCCTACAGAGAATTTATAAGCCAAAAATAACAGCCTGCGCAACTGATTTTCAAATTTTCAAAAACACAGCTAGTCACAACTACTGTTCCTCGATGCAGACAATTCCGTAGAGCTACACCAACGTTCTATGGCATCTCACTCACATTTGAGTCAATTTTCATCAAAAGCCATGCATTGCTTTGTCCTACAGGGCCTACACAAGATGACCTCTTTAATCGAATTTCAAATTTTCAAAAACAAAGGTAGTCACAACTCACATTTTTCATTGCCGAAAATTCTGTAGAGCTACAGCAATGCTCCACGGTACCTCTATCACCTTCACATCAATTTTCATCAAAACCCATGCATTGCTTTGTCCTACAGGGCCTACACAAGATGACCTCTTTAATCGAATTTCAAATTTTCAAAAACAAAGGTAGTCACAACTCACATTTTTCATTGCCGAAAATTCTGTAGAGCTACAGCAATGCTCCACG
This sequence comes from Prostheceraeus crozeri, assembly GCA_907163375.1. Lineage (NCBI taxonomy): Eukaryota > Metazoa > Platyhelminthes > Polycladida > Euryleptidae > Prostheceraeus > Prostheceraeus crozeri. The sequence goes on from CAJQUW010001014.1 coordinate 57,658, forward strand.
GTACCTCTATCACCTTCACATCAAGTTTCATCAAAATCCAAACAGTGCCCTGTCCTGCAGAAAATTTATAAGCCAAAAATAACAGCCTGCGCAACTGATTTTCAAATTTTCAAAAACACAGCTAGCCACAACTACTATTCCTCGATGCAGACAATTCCGCAGAGCTACACCAACGTTCTATGGCATCTCACTCACATTTGAGTCAATTTTCATCAAAAGCCATGCATTGCTTTGTCCTACAGGGCCTACACAAGATGACCACTTCAATCGAATTTCAAATTTTCAAAAACAAAGGTAGTCACAACTCACATTTTTTCATTGCCGAAAATTCTGTAGAGCTACAGCAATGCTCCACGGTACCTCTATCACCTTCACATCAAGTTTCATCAAAATCCAAACAGTGCCCTGTCCTACAGAGAATTTATAAGCCAAAAATAACAGCCTGCGCAACTGATTTTCAAATTTTCAAAAACACAGCTAGTCACAACTACTGTTCCTCGATGCAGACAATTCCGTAGAGCTACACCAACGTTCTATGGCATCTCACTCACATTTGAGTCAATTTTCATCAAAAGCCATGCATTGCTTTGTCCTACAGGGCCTACACAAGATGACCTCTTTAATCGAATTTCAAATTTTCAAAAACAAAGGTAGTCACAACTCACATTTTTCATTGCCGAAAATTCTGTAGAGCTACAGCAATGCTCCACGGTACCTCTATCACCTTCACATCAATTTTCATCAAAACCCATGCATTGCTTTGTCCTACAGGGCCTACACAAGATGACCTCTTTAATCGAATTTCAAATTTTCAAAAACAAAGGTAGTCACAACTCACATTTTTCATTGCCGAAAATTCTGTAGAGCTACAGCAATGCTCCACGGTACCTCTATCACCTTCACATCAAGTTTCATCAAAATCCAAACAGTGCCCTGTCCTGCAGAAAATTTATAAGCCAAAAATAACAGCCTGCGCAACTGATTTTCAAATTTTCAAAAACACAGCTAGCCACAACTACTATTCCTCGATGCAGACAATTCCGTAGAGCTACACCAACGTTCTATGGCATCTCACTCACATTTGAGTCAATTTTCATCAAAAGCCATGCATTGCTTTGTCCTACAGGGCCTACACAAGATGACCACTTCAATCGAATTTCAAATTTTCAAAAACAAAGGTAGTCACAACTCACATTTTTCATTGCCGAAAATTCTGTAGAGCTACAGCAATGCTCCACGGTACCTCTATCACCTTCACATCAAGTTTCATCAAAATCCAAACAGTGCCCTGTCCTGCAGAGAATTTATAAGCTAAAAATAGCAGCCTGCGCAACTGATTTTCAAATTTTCAAAAACACAGCTAGACACAACTACTATTCCTCGATGCAGACAATTCCGTAGAGCTACACCAACGTTCTATGGCATCTCACTCACATTTGAGTCAATTTTCATCAAAAGCCATGCATTGCTTTGTCCTACAGGGCCTACACAAGATGACCACTTCAATCGAATTTCAAATTTTCAAAAACAAAGGTAGTCACAACTCACATTTTTTCATTGCCGAAAATTCTGTAGAGCTACAGCAATGCTCCACGGTACCTCTATCACCTTCACATCAAGTTTCATCAAAATCCAAACAGTGCCCTGTCCTACAGAGAATTTATAAGCTAAAAATAGCAGCCTGCGCAACTGATTTTCAAATTTTCAAAAACACAGCTAGCCACAACTACTATTCCTCGATGCAGACAATTCCGTAGAGCTACACCAACGTTCTATGGCATCTCACTCACATTTGAGTCAATTTTCATCAAAATCCAAGCTTTGCTTTGTCCTACAGGGCCTACACAAGATGACCACTTCAATCGAATTTCAAATTTTCAAAAACAAAGGTAGTCACAACTCACATTTTTCATTGCCGAAAATTCTGTAAAACTGCACCAACGTTCTGTGGCATCTCAATCATATTTACATCACGTTTCGTTGAAATGGCCTACTGATTGAAAGTCTGCCGTTTTCAGACACACTGCCTGCCACAACTCCTTCGCATCTTTGCGGACTTTTTCTGCTGCATGATATGCATTCTGTAGTGAGGTCAGATGCGACCACCCGTTTTTGTTGAGTGGGACCCACTACGTAGGGGAGGAAGTATAATTTTTTTATACTTCCTCCTCTACGTAGTGGGTCCCATTTAATTTCCCATTGTATTTCCGAAAATTCAAATTGTTGAAAATAATCAAAATAAGTTTTAGTCTTGTGATGTAATTCTACAAAAAAAGAGCACCAACATGGCACCGGAACCTAAAATGACATCAGGAAAAGAGCAAAAATGTTTGGAAGATGCCAAGAAGACTTCATTCACAATAGTGCTCACTGAAAACTAGGTTTTCTACATAGTTGTGCAATCTTTCATAGTACATTTTCCCAAAGCCACCCTCTAAAACCATACTCTCCAAAAATGAGTTTCATACCGTGTTATACACGAGCTTGCACAGTAGAGTTAGCAAAAAAGTATTTCAATCCGTTTGTTTAAATAATACACTATCAATTCAGTTTTCAGCATGCCTCATCGTTGACAAAAAAGATACACAGCACCTTTAAAACGTCAAGAAAAGCATGAGTGATTCTGGCTCAATTGTAAGCAAAGCCTGGCCACACTTTCACATGACGATTCTCGAAGCGGCACCACAAAAACGGCAACCAACCGGTGACTCTGACAAGAAAAACAATTCATGCAATCATGGAATGTTTTCTGTCAATGTTTGTGTCGTGCAATCATCGAACCAATTTTGAAACTTTTACATATTGTCTTCGCAACACAGCTTCATGACGTCAGCAAGACATTTGCTACCCTAGCTGAATTGCAACCAAAGTCTGTCCACACCTTATGATAATACTCGATAGGGTGCTACAACGCAACAAGCAACGGACAGCAAGGACCTGTGAAACAACTCATGCAATCATCGGAATTTTCCATCATCTCTCGAATTTCACGTCATTTTCTTCGCAACATGATTTCACATTGTCAAGAAAAACATTAGTGATTCCGCTTCAATTGCAACCAAAGTCTGTTCATACCCTCTCATAATAATACTCGATAGGGTACTACAACGCAACAAGCAACGGACAGCAATGACCTGAGAAGCAACTCATGCAATCATCTTAATTTTCCATCATCTCGTATTTTTTTCACGTCGTTTTCTTCGCATCAGGAATGCAACTTCATGGCTTCAGTCAAACATTAGTGATTCCGCTTCTTTTGCAACCAGAGTCTTTTCATACCCTCTTATCACCATTCTCTAAACGACTTTGCAAACCAACATCCAACCGTCGACTCTGACCTGAGAAACAACTCATGCAATCATTGGAATTTTCCATCATCTCTCGAATTTCACGTCGTTTTCTTCGCATCAGGATTTCACATTGTCAAGAAAAACATTAGTGATTCCGCTTCAATTGCAACCAAAGTCTGTTCATACCCTCTCATAATAATACTCGATAGGGTGCTACAACGCAACAAGCAACGGACAGCAAGGACCTGTGAAACAACTCATGCAATCATTGGAATTTTCCATCATCTCTCGAATTTCACGTCATTTTCTTCGCAACATGACTTCACATCGTCAAGAAAAACCTTGATGATTCTGTCTCAGTTGCAACCAGAGTCTTTTCATACCCTCTTATCACCATTCTCTAAACGACTTTGCAAACCAACATCCAACCGGCGACTCTGACCTAAGAAGCAATTCATGCAATCATCGGAATTTTCCATCATCTCGTATTTTTTTCACGTCGTTTTCTTCGCATCAGGAATGCAACTTCATGGCTTCAGTCAAACATTAGTGATTCCGCTTCTTTTGCAACCAATCTGTCCACACCTTCTTATCACCATTCTCTAAACGACTTTGCAAACCAACATCCAACCGGCGACTCTGACCTGAGAAACAACTCATGCAATCATTGGAATTTTCCATCATCTCTCGAATTTCACGTCGTTTTCTTCGCATCATGACTTCACATCGTCAAGAAAAACTTTGATGATTCTGGCTCAGTTGCAAACAATCTGTCCACACCTTCTCATGATAATACTCCACAGGGTGCAACAACGTAACACGCAGCAGACAGCAATGACCTGAGAAACAACTCATGCAATCATCGGAATTTTCCATCATCTCTCGAAATTAACGTCATTTTCTTTGCAACACAACTTCACAACGTCGGCAAAACATAAATGATCCTGCTTCACTTGCAACCAAAGTAGGTCCACACCTTCTCATGATCATTCTTAGGAGCACGCCCGTTATCTATACAGGGTGGTTGCAAAGTCGCTCCCTGATTCTACTTAGCTATATTTTCGGAAGTATATGGTCGTTTGATTGAAACTTCATATTTTAAGATTGCATGAGACCTGCCATTTCTTATGACAAATCATGAAACTGTTCAGTCAATTAGAATATGAGTAATGATCACCCCTCTGTCCGCGAAAGTTATCCGTTATATTAATTCACTACATGCAATTTGATCACAACATTGTTGATTTTACTTACGAAATGTCGCCTACTTAAAACATTGAAGACAGAGCAAGAATTGCCGCTAGATACGCGGTTTAGCAGTCTATTGTACAAGTTCAACGATGGTGGAGATCCCAACATGGAAGATATTCAAATATTGACCCTAAGACAATTAAGAACTGCTACCGCAAACTGATGACAACTAGCAGCGCTCTTTGATTCCGCCAGATCTGGAAGACCTTCGACAAAGTCAGACGCGGATGTGTAACTGGTGAGGGAGATTTTACAGGAGCCCTTCCAAGTCAACAAGGCAAGCTGCCCGTGAAAGTGGGATATGCCGTCACACTATCCTGAATGTTCTTCATGAGGATTTACGATACCGCCCGTGGAAGGCTCATTATGTTCAGCAACTGTTTCCGGAAGACTGTGACAGACGGGTGGAGTTCTGTAAAACGATGCTGGCATGGTTTGAAGATTGCCCTGAGCTGAGTTCGAAGATTCTCTGGACAGATGAAGCCGTGTTTCGTGTGGGTGGCTTTGTCAACAGGTACAATTGTCACTATTGGTGTGAGAGTGATCCAAAGGAAATTACGGAAAGATGTCAGAACAGGCCGACAGTAACTGTTTGGTGCGGCTTGTCTTCAACAAGGATTCTTGGGCCATACATCATTCGTGATACAATGAATAGTCAGCGATACTTGCATATGTTGGAGAATTTCGTTTGGCCAACAATTACTGAATGGGAAGAAGCCAACGAATTAATTTTTATGCAAGACGGTGCTCCTCCACATTATGCACTAACAGTGAGAGCTTGGCTCGACGACCACTTCCCAGGGCGTTGGATGGGTCGACGTGGACCAACAGATTGGCCAGCGCGAAGTCCGGATTTCACGCCATGTGATTTCTTTTTGTGGGGATGGGCCAAAGAGGAAGTCTACGAAACTTCACCGAGGACCATTGACAAGCTAGAGAACAGGATCCGTGAAGTCATTGAAAATGTTCCTCCTGAATTCTTAAGATCAGCAACGGAACAGGTATCGATAAGACTTAGACAGTGTATTCATAAAGATGGTGCACACATTTAATTGTAATTTTTTGAAGAAGAAAATGGCATGATTCATGGAATAATATAAAATTTGCTTTGATTTCTTAGTACATATATTTCTTTGTTTTTAAGGCTTCTATAAATAAGGAGCGACTATCCAACCACCCTGTACATTCATATACCGTAGCCCGACCGATGACGAAAATTGGACGCTCGAAGACACCCGTAGTCTGAATTCATGCAATCACGCACTCTACTCCGGTTGTCTAAATTCTTGCCTTGGACACCTGATTTCAGACATCGGGCGTGTTCAGGCGCACAAATGTATACCTTCAGTGTGCTCCGGCGTATGAATTTAGACATCGGGTGCGCTCAGTCGTGTGAATTCTGACCTCGAGCGGGTGTACTTGTGCGTGCTCGGTCGCATGAATCTAGACCGCGGCGGGCTTGCTCGTGCTTGTGAATCTAGGCCTCGGGCATTGATTAGTGTGATCAAACACAGAAAAAGTTATGGGAAATGCAAGAAACATAGGCTACATCAATCCATCATATCTACAAAATCCGAATCGATAGCTCTGCTCATGACGGTCATCCCACACAATTTCATCTGTATTCACTCAAATATTTAAACTCCGGATATCTCTACAAAGGAAGATTTCTATGAGAGTTGTCACTACATATCAATGCACATGTATATTCACACGAATCTGTGGATACTCCACCTGATCCAAACCTCTTGATCATCTTTTTCATTGCTCATTTCAATTCGAAATCTCAGAATTCAAGTGCTACATGTCGCCTATTAGTCAGGGAGTTGTGTGGGTAAGTTTAGTTGTGATTGAGGCAGGATCGTCAAAGTTTTGGCCACCGCTGTGACTGCCATTTTCAGATGCAGATCCACAATTGAAATGATGCTGTGAGCATAGATCTACACTGTACTGGACCAAGTACTTTATCTCGGAGAAGTGGTTCTCAAGCTAGAGTTATCCTTTGCTCTTGTGTTTTGAAACGCTACGGAGAATGATATGATGTTTTGGGCAACTGCGGTATTGATTGAGGCAGTAGGCCTACTAACAAAGTTTTTGGCTGACAGCGTGCATATGATCGAAAACAATTTTTTGTAAAAATGGTGAAAATGTGTGATGATTGCGTGAAATTTTCTCCGGCCAGATTTGCCGGTTAACGCTTGTGTTTTGATACTCTGGAGATAAAATTGTGAATGTATGGGGTAAGTTTGGTTTCAATTGAGGCAAATTCGCAAAGTATTCGCTGTAGATGTAAAGTTGTTCTTGAAAATTATAGTTTTGTAATTGGTGAAAACGTGTGATGATAGCATGCAGTGCATGTCAGGCATGAGTTGTGCTGTTGTCTTTTGATGTGCTCTGCAGAATGATAGTGAGTTGGTTGCAGTTGAGACAATACTATCAACGTTTTGACTGACAGTGTAAAGAATTTGTGCGAAAAATACAATTTTTGCAGAATTGGTAAAGGCGTGCGTTGATTGCGCGAGGTGCTTCCCATGCATGGCTGATGCCAGTTTGGTTCGAATTGAGGCAGCATTGACAAGGCCTTTGGGTGTCGATGCGCTGCCTTTTCAGATACAGATCCACAACTGAAACTGTAGCCGGAAATGCATCCATCCGACCAAGCACTTTTACTCGTAGAACCGCTTTTCCGCCCAGAGTTCCCATTTTCCTCTGCATTGTGAAACGCTCTACTAAATGACACTGAGAAGATATGGGACAAGTTTGATTGTGATTGAGGTATTTCTGTCTGTCTGTGTACACAGACCAGCTATGTTGTTAAAGATATTCTTGTCATATTGGTGAAGGCTTGCTTAGAATGCGTGAAGTGAGCTAGGTTGGTGGTGATTGAAGGTAGTATTGACAATTTTTTGCCTGACACAGGAGGTTCATGGTCATCTGTGGGGAAAAATTATTAAAAGTGAACTCCTTTTAGTAGGACGAACGTTTTCATAAAGTACGGTAAGGCAAAATATGCATGCATGCGCATATACAAAGCCAACGTTTCTCGCAGTCTCTGTCACTTCAAGTTGCAGTAGAAAAACTACTGCACCCTGAAGATGACAGACTGTCGAAACTTAGACCTTATGTTTGACTTACCTTACTTTATTGAAACATTCATTCTACTAAGGGAAGTTGACGTCTTATATTTCTCCACACAAATGAGTATTGGCAAATTTGACTGTCGGTGTGCTGTAAAGTGATAATCTTTTTTGTAAAATTGGTGAAAACATGTAGTTATTGCGTAAAATGTTTCTCAGGACAGATTTGTCCGTTGGGTGTTGCTGTTTGAAGCGATCTAGATAATGACACTAAGAAGGGATGCACCAACATTTTAAGCGAAATTATCTATAATTTGAATGCTTTGGGTATTTGACTGATTGTATTCAGTGAACTTTTTTATTAGGCAGTGGATATTACACGCGGTATTGAAGCCGGTACAAAAGTTTTCCATATATATCAACACGCCTCATGTTTACTACCTACAAGCATGGCTGCAGATCATTCAATGTGACAAAAAAATTGCGTCAGAATGTGTCTTGACTCGCCTGCTTGTCTTGCTTAGCCTTGCTTGGTTTATCTTCGTCTTCGATGTTTTATGAGATACTTAGTGATTTCTTTAGCGAAGCAAACTTATTTCCCTACGGTGTTTCGGAAACTCCTAATGTAACAAAGTTTAATTTAGTGCTTTATTTAATGTAGATACTTTCTTACCTGCTTTCTATTAGGTAGTCAGTCTTGCTGGCTAATTCGGTGTAATAGCCGCCAGATTAAAATTGTTCCAGCTCAGCCAGTGTAATAGCCATTACCTATTAATTTTGTCCTAAAAGTCAGCCGGAAAAATCGATCTCTCTCAAAACGTGACATATTTTGTACGCTCGCTCCACTTGCGAGTCGTACATGAATTATTGAACGCAAAAATACCCTCTTTTATGAGCTTTCTGGATTTTGTGTACTTTATTTGTTTTCATTTTGACCTTCGATGTATTTTAGCCACCACTAACATGCATTTCCTCTTTGTAGAAATAGTTGAATGAACGACCTACTTTCAATTGTTGTCGATACACTATTTAACGAAATGCTATATTTACTAAAAAATGCCGAAACGATCTCCACGATGTCATAAATAACCGCAAATTGTTCAAGAATCGATGTAACGATGCTGTTCGGTGTATGCTGGCATTACACCAAGCTGATGTCGTTCTTAAAACACATTAAATTCACCAAACTATATTTATATCATCAATTTCGTTAAGTCTGAAGTAACAATTTCACTATTCAACTTGTTTTATAATATTAAGCACGTGTCATTTCAGATAAATATTTTGCAGCTGACTAAAATTAAACTTCGCTGATTATTGTTACCATAGTGACGCTTACAAATGTAGCAGCAGTGAATTGCGGTGGACTAAAACAATTATTATCTTAGATAGGGATTCTCCATGTAAAACAAGAATTTTTGGGCTGATGATTATGCGTTAAATATAAAAGTGTCGAAAGAGATACATATCAAGATAAAATACTTATACCTTAATCTGTATTTGAGCAAAAATCTGACCTCGTACCCTCTATTTGCACGGTTCAGCCCCTTATTGTCGACTTAGCACCCC
>CAJQUW010001015.1:0-74032 GCA_907163375.1 Prostheceraeus crozeri
ACCCGTCGAAAGGAAGTATTACACCGAACTTCATTTGCAACGTTCAAGTTGACTGATAACAGATTCAACTTAATGATAGTATTCGCCAGTCTAAAGACTGCCCAGGGCAAACCGCGTGGAGGCTCTATCATGTCTTGCCCCATAGTGGACGATTATACGGTAGTGTGTTAGTAGATTTCAATCATTGAAAAGGGAAGATGAGAATCATTTCATTTGTCTCATCAACGTTTATCATGGGAGCAATCATTGAAGGGACATCTAATGAATTACATTTCACTCTACTCCATATCATAAAGACTAACCTTTGTCGAATGGCTGAAGTACTCTGACCTGGCGAGAGAAAGCGTCACGTTGAGTATGAAGTCGAACGCCCAACATGAGCAACGGCTCAGAGGTTTCGGTCTAACAAACGACGAACAACCCGTGCAACACAATCCCTCTACGGCAGTACCCGCCGTCCCGAAGGAACGCTCGAGCAAAGGAGGTATTACAGCGATGATGTGCTTTATGAGTAGAAGTGAATCTCTTGATAGCAAGAGACTATTCAACTAGATAGCAAGTCAAAAATAACCTGATAGCAGGACAAATGTATAGTCAGTAATTTACACTTAGTGAGGAATGATAGATTTGAGTGTAGTGAGTGGCACTCGATCCCGTCGACAGCCCGAAGGCCTTGTACTGATCACTAGGGAAGTGAGAGATCTTCCCCGATACCCACTCTTTACAGCTGAAGACATCATTGTCACTGCCCCGAAGTGGTAACAGCAACGCCGAGTCAAAGGTAGTGAACAGTAGCTGGGATCTAACCCCTCAAAGCTGCCTTAGTCTTAGTTAAATTTGAAATCTGATAGCAGATTTGAACTCAGCATACTTGAAAACCTTGAGGAAACATCCCAAGTTATTGCTTTGATCTGCTTGATAGCAAGCCGTAGAGAGCTTGATTCACCAGCGTTTTGCAATGGAGATGTTTAGAGGCCACCCATGACAAGATAGCTAAGACTCAACCGATTGGCGTTCAAAGTGCTACGTTGAGAGCTGTGTCAAATGCCCAACATGAGACATGAGTTGTCCCAGCGGTTACGGTCTTAAATATGACACATTCCCTTGCCACACTTATCACTACGGCATCGTCCGCCGTCCCGAAGGAACACCCTGTCAGTGGAATATTATAGCAAAACTCTCCGTGTCTTGCTCGCTTTCAGTGAAAAGCCGCTTATACCATGAGAAGACTGGCTCAGACATCATTAAAAATGCTTTCATTGACTTCAGCAGGGTCGAAAACCCCAGAAAACCTCCAAAACTAGTGAATTTAAATTTTTCAACTTTTTAGCACTACTTATGAAATTTTATAAGTAGTCCATCACTTAGGGCAGGTCAATAGCGACCGAACCTTTTTTGAATCAAGTCAAACGGACTTGTAGAAGCAAAGTTACGAGCCTTTAAAGTTTTGGAGTCTTTTATGGCCTGGAGACGAAGGCCATCTCCTGGCGAACCTCTAAGTCTGACGGCTTAGCTGATATCAGCAATGAAATTTTCTAAGTCGGTTTCTTACAGAAACTTGGAATTTGGAATGTCCGAAGCTATCATCGGAGCTCAGAGAGACGACCTACCTCTGACAATCGTTCTCCTCTAAATGACAAGTCTCCGTCGGTTCCCAGCTTATATAGTGTGTGGCGATCAGCTGATGACGTAATACCCATCATCCAAACACTAAAAATCCCGTCTATCTCCGGTTCTAGTGCTCCGATTGAGCTGGAAATATACCATTTCCATGTAGAATTTGACGCTGAATCCGAATCTGGCCTCCGTTTTCCCATCCGATGCTTCGTTTTGGCTCTATAGTAGGCAGCCATCGCAAAAATTCTAACTCTGTCGTTTTTCCGAAAAATGTTGAAAATTTTTCTCGCCGATTGACTTGAAACTCTCCGATTGACATGAAACTCATCATACAGATAAAGAATTTCACGCTGATTCCAAATCTGAAATCCGTTTTCCAATCCGATGCTTCGTTTTGAAGCTAGAGCCCAAAACGTCCCAAATTCTAACTCTGTCGTTTTTCACCAATGTCCCAAAATCTTAAATGGCGTCTCACATCTAAACGAAGACAGATAGGAACAAGCCGATCCTTTCACTGAATTTGTCTCACTCTTAGCTTTCAAACGAGCTATCGCACGACAAAATCCATCCACTGGAAGCCAAAATCGAAGCAAGCTGTCCAGAGGGGGGGGGACGTCAGTGAAAAATTTTTCTCTCCGATTGACTTGAAACTCACCCTACCGATGCAGAATTTCACGCTGAATCCGAATCTGACCTCCGTTTTCTCATCCGATGGTTCGTTTTGGCGCTACACACCAAAATGTCCCAAATTCTAACTCTGTCGTTTTTCGACAATGTCCCAAAATCTTAAATGGCGTCTCACATCTAAACGAAGACAGATAGGAACAAGCCGATCCTTTCACTGAATTTGTCTCACTCTTAGCTTTCAAACGAGCTATGGCACGACAAAATCCATCCACTGGAAGCCAAAATCGAAGCAAGCTGTCCAGAGGGGGGGGGACGTCAGTGAAAAATTTTTCTCTCCGATTGACTTGAAACTCACCCTACCGATGCAGAATTTCACGCTGAATCCGAATCTGGCCTCCGTTTTCTCATCCGATGGTTCGTTTTGGCGCTACACACCAAAATGTCCCAAATTCTAACTCTGTCGTTTTTCGACAATGTCCCAAAATCTTAAATGGCGTCTCACATCTAAACGAAGACAGATAGGAACAAGCCGATCCTTTCACTGAATTTGTCTCACTCTTAGCTTTCAAACGAGCTATGGCACGACAAAATCCGTCCAGTGGAAGCCAAAATCGAAGCGAGCTGTCCAGAGGGGGGGGGACGTCAGTGAAAATTTTTTCTCTCCGATTGAGCTGGAAATACACCATTTCCATGTAGAATTTGACGCTGAATCCGAATCTGGCCTCCGTTTTCCCATCCGATGCTTCGTTTTGGCGCTACACACCAAAATGTCCCAAATTCTAACTCTGTCGTTTTTCGCCAATGTCCCAAAATCTTAAATGGCGTCTCACATCTAAACGAAGACAGATAGGAACACGCCGATTCTTTCAGTGAATTTGTCTCACTCTTAGCTTTCAAACGAGCTATGGCACGACAAAATCCGTCCAGTGGAAGCCAAAATCGAAGCGAGCTGTCCAGAGGGGGGGGACGTCAGCGAAAATTTTTCTCTCCGATGGCGTTCAAATTCACCATACCGATGCAGAATTTCACGCTGAATCCGAATCTGGCCTCCGTTTTCCCATCCGATGCTTCGTTTTGGCTCTACAGTAGGCAGCCATCGCAAAAATTCTAACTCTGTCGTTTTTTCGAAAAATGTTGAAAATTTTTTCTCTCCGATTCACTTGAAACTCACCATACAGATAGAGAATTTCACGCTGATTCCAAATCTGAAATCCGTTTTCCCATCCGATGCTTCGTTTTGAAGCTAGAGCCCAAAACGTCCCAAATTCTAACTCTGTCGTTTTTCGACAATGTCCCAAAATCTTAAATGGCGTCTCACATCTAAACGAAGACAGATAGGAACAAGCCGATCCTTTCAGTGAATTTGTCTCACTCTTAGCTTTCAAACGAGCTATGGCACGACAAAATCCGTCCAGTGGAAGCCAAAATCGAAGCGAGCTGTCCAGAGGGGGGGGGACGTCAGCGAAAATTTTTCTCTCCGATTGACTTGAAACTCACCATACCGATGCAGAATTTCACGCTGAATCCGAATCTGGCCTCCGTTTTCTCATCCGATGCTTCGTTTGGGCGCTACACACCAAAATGTCCCAAATTCTAACTCTGTTAAAATTTTGAAGAAAAATTTTTTCTCGCCGATTGCCTTGAAACTCACCCTACCGATGCAGAATTTTACGCTGAATGCGAATCTAAAGTCCGTTTCACCATTCCACCACGCCAACCTAGACGGTCGCCCACGTCAACCTAGACGGTCGCCCGCGTCAACATAGGCGGTCGGCCACGTCAATCAGGCGGTCGGACCAACTCACCCGAGTCTCACACTCTGTCGTTTTCGAGGGGGGGGGAGTCAGCGAACATGTTGTGAACGGGAACCCACCTGGCCGGCACACCACGACAGACCACAACCTCTGTCGTTCCAGAGGGGGGGGGACTCAGACACGAAGCACCACGGCGGACGACCACGACACTCTACCGTTCCAGAGGGGGGGTTCCGCTGTGTTTATTATGGACCTTTTGTTACTACTTACATAGCCTACGAACTTATGGAGTGGATAATCAAAGATAGTTTGTGGCCATTATGGGATGCGCATTCGTTGATGAAGAACTCCCAAGCCGGCTTCCACTCTAATTCAGTTTGCTATCTCCATCTTCTCGAGCTTTTAGAAGATATCACTTCTAATATCGATCGTGGCAATTGGGCTGATGCGACATACCTTGATTGTGAGAAAACCCTTAACACGGTACTACACCAAAAATTATTGAGCAAATTGCGCCGTCTATATATTCATTCAGGGTGATCTTCACGATTTTTTGAGTCATAGATTAGAGTGTTGTTGTTGATGATGTTTTTCCATGACCTCCTGTGTCCATCAGGTCTCCGTCATGAGTGACCTGCTTCGAGCTTACTGTAATGATATCGATGATGTTGTTTCAAATTTTTCTCATGTACACGGATGATATTAGGCTTTGCATTGAAATTAAGCATGGAAACCCTGAAGAAGTAGTCCGGTTGCTGCAGGTCAACCTGGACGAGATTTCTGTAGGAAATGACAATTATGATTTAATTCTTCCGAAATCCCACGTTATCTCCTGTGGCCATCGAAATCCCTCTGATGTCTACGTACTCAATAACCATCCCCTCTAGAATGCGGACTCCTGGAAGGATCGCTCTACATATGATTAGAAAATCCTTTGAGGCATAGTCGTGTGTGTTTCAGCAAGGGAAGAAGGCGTGAATCGATATATTGTTGATGTTGTTCGTGTCCAGATAGCTGACTTAGTTGTGACTGCTTTACCATGTTCAATAATTCAACTCCATGAAGGCACATTTATTATTCGAAACTTCGGATTTTTGGACGTTTTTGTTTGGTGCGCTTGAATAGAGTTATGACTGATATCCATGTCTATATCATCATGTTTTGTAATATCAAGAACCAATCGCTTGTTTTGAAGGAATTCGATGTGATTAAGAAATTATGAATTTTTTGATTTTTTACCGATCATACAGGGGATTACTGTTAATGAAAAGCAGAATCGAAAGGACTAAAGTGTTGACACACAAGAATGGCGAAGCCTTGAATATTCTAAAATGTTGAATTTTTATCGATTTGTCGAAACTATGTGAGGTACTCATTTGGTAACTGAAATTCATTCATGTTTGTTTTTCAGATGGACATCTGTCCGAAAAGCGAAACGTTTTAGTATTTTCAGATCGTGGATTAAGTCGAGCTCCGACTGTGATCATGGCCTACCTAATCTTTCACAGGAAATGTCCCCTGTCAGTAAGTAGATAGTAATTTGAAATTAATGGATCAGTTTTTTTTAAATTATGTTAGTTAAGAACATCAAGGCAACTTGATTATTCAAATATTCGTTTGAAGTCGTCAATTCGCATTTAATATTTGAAAGACTTCATTTGTGATGTATCCCTTCATTTGCTGTTGTTCCCGCGTGCAGGAATTGTCGATGAAGTCTCCAATTTGTTCGGTCGTTGGATTCATCATTGAATTCTCTTCTCTCCATGTCGTTTGTCATTGTCTCCACTCACATTATGATCCGGCGTCTCTTCTGTCGCTTTTCACTAAGTTTCAATACCATTAGCTTCTTCACTGCATCGTCTTCGGGTCACCTCATGGTGCATGCATGCAGCATATTTCCACCTTCAGACATTCTTCTGTCACTTCGAGTTTTAGTAATTCTTTATTTCTCTGCTGATATTCTATTTTTTAGACATCACATCTGTCATTGTTCTCATGCAGTATCCTCATCAGTGGTTACCATTCACCTGACACATTCTCTCTTCATCGCCCAGATCACAGCCCCGTGTGACATAGCACTCCAGTCTCAATATATAAGTTGTCATCAGACCTGAACAAATTAAGCACGAAAATTCCTTGACAGCCGCCGTAGACGCTGCGTTTCGCCCTACAAGAGTTCGTCAGTACGACTCGGAATGGCACAAACAAGCCTATAAAACTGGAATTGCTGACCAAGCTGAAGGACTGCACAACGAACTGAATGGCGAAACGCAGGGTCTACGACTGCCACGAAATGTTCGTTCTTAATTTGTTCAAGTCTGAGGACATCTTTCTATTACACACCCAGGCGAAATGGCGCTCTGAAATCTTTATCCCGAGAGATCATCTTCCAGTCGGTTGCGGTTTCTCAATATTGCAGATGATGTAGATACATTAAATTAAGATTGATTTGAATTTATTAAGTCAATCAAAAGATAGATTTATTTTTTTACTTGCACATAGAATTAAATTACCGATTGGTCCAAATCTATATCTAAGATATCTAAAAAATGTTGAATTGTTTGGCTTTATCAAAGAATTGTTGTATTCGTCTCAGTTTCTATTTGTATTTAGGGGAAATTCCCTAGCCGATGTAGGCAACCAGAAGGTGAAAGAGAAACTGCAGATGGTGCTCGGATCTCTTCACATTATTTTAACATTAGTTCTTGTTTGCCAACATATGGCTAAGGGATTTCTTCAAAAAGTAAATAATGACTACGATCAATCCCTTATTTTCAACAATCGTCTCAGATTGTAGCAGAAAGAAGTGAAGCGGTTATTAGATTATTTGAATCAAGTTCATCACCGCATGGACCTAACTGGCGAGTACACGCGTTAAGTTTTACCATTTACATGAATGCGTGCATGTGCCAATTAAGTTGAATTAGGTTTATGGATGGAGATCATGAAATACTGAATTACGGAAGTCACCACCAGAGCTCAATTACAGAAGAATTCCTCCCTACTTTGATACTGCAGTAACGGTATGACTTTATTAAAATCAGTCGTCTCTGCCTTCATGCTTCAATATCAAATTTCCATATACTGAATTGAAAATCAGCATATTATCAAATTGGATGACCATTTGAAATAAGATAAGTAATCTCAACTATCTACTTTCGATACATCACTTAGATGGAAACAATCATTGAAAATTGTGAAGTTATATATAATACTGCGTTATATATAAGTTATATATAATATTTGCGTTCAACCAAATATGATAAAGTTCCAGTTTTTATTGCTTCTCTTATTTCGAAGTTATTTAGCGATAATGATTATGCTGATTGCCTTTCCTTGCTTACTGCCGATTTTGTTTCATATTGCACATTTCTTATTTCTGATCGCAAGTGTAGCGATGAATTAGCTGTGACCCACAGACATATTAGAGGGGGAGAGCTGTAACTCCTACCTCTCGGGTCGCAGGTGGTGGATAGCGAAGGGCCATCAAAGGGATGGTTAGCTGCGAATAAACGCTTTGCGTGAATAAACAGCCCCGAACCAACAGCGGCGGTACCCTTGGGTAACGTGTCAAGGCCTGGACTGCCTTAGATCTTGTCCTCCAGCCTGCTGCCTTGCAGGTTTTCCATCTGTTGATGTGAAAAGGCTAGGTCCACAACCGATATTTGTGGTTAGTGTCAGCAAGGGCATGCGACTGTAAAACTTTCTGCTCCACCTATTTCAATATGCGATGACTCATATACAAATGGCCCCGAGTGCCCGGCAGTCTTTTGGTAGACTAGGGGTGCGAAGAATGACCGGGGAGAAGAATAAACCTGATTTAAACCTGATACGTATTTGTACTGCAAACGTAGGCTCGCTCTGCGGCAGAAGCAGAGAAGTGACAGAAATGCTGGGTAGAAGAAATGCTGACGTGTGTTGCATTCAAGAAACCCAATATAAAGGAAATGGATGCAAAATATTGGGCGATGGAGATGAGCGATACAAGCTTTGGTGGTCTGGTGAGAAGACAAGTCGAGGAGGAGTCGGTATTCTTGTAAGAGATCGGTTAATTGGCAACGTGATTCAAGTAGAGAGACCAAGTGCCGCCTTCATGAAGGTGAAAATGGTTTTCGAAGGAAAGGTGTTTCACATATATTCAGTATATGCCCCCCAGACAGGGAGATCTGCTGCTGAAAAGGATGATTTCTGGGATAGTCTGGAAGATGATATCTCTAGCGTTCCATCAAGTGAACCTGTATGGATTGCGGGTGATCTAAATGGACATGTTGGCGCGGACAGAAGAGGTTTTGAAGATGTGATGGGTCCTCATGGTTTCGGTGAGAGAAATTCCGAAGGAGAACGTATTCTAACTTTCTGTCAAGGACACGGAATGTTGGTCATGAATACGAAGTTTCATAAAGGTCGTGAAAAGTTGATCACATACAAAAGTGGAGATGGCGCTACTCAAATAGACTACATGCTGTTGAGACAAGATGGTCATGTGACTGTCAAGGATGTGAAATGCATCCCTGGAGAGGCCTGCCTAACACAACATCGGCTATTGGTCATGGATGTACATATGCAGCAAGAAGTGAAGGCTTTTAGGAAAACTTTCAACAGAAAATTGAAAGTATGGAAATTGAAAGATGAAGAAACGAGAAGAAAATTTGAGGAAGTTTGCCAGCAGAAAAATGAAGCTCAATCGGAGATCGGTTGGGACCAGCTTCAATGCAATGTCATTCAGGCAGCAAAGCAAGTTCTTGGGGAAACAAGAGGACGGCCGCGACAAGTGCAGCGTGAGACGTGGTGGTGGTCTTGTGAGGTACAAAGAGCTATAAAGAACAAGAAATTGGCTTTCAAAAAGTGGCAGAAGTCAAAAACTGAAAATGACCGTAAAATGTACAAGGATGCGTCAAAATTGTCTAAGAAAGCTGTTGCAAAGGCCAGAGAAGAATCGTGGCAGACATTTAGCAGGAACATCAGTAAGACCGAAACGCAAAACAAGATGTTCAGGATTGCGCGACAAATGAAAACAGAAGGGAAAGATGTAGTTCAAGGAAACTTCGTGAAAAGTGAAACAGGAGAGATTTTAGTTGAAGAAGCAGACATCAAAATCCGTTGGAAAGAGTACTTCGAAGAATTGCTAAACAAAAGCAGCAACTTCACCATCGATGAGCCAATTATAACTGAAGGACCCACAGAAAGAGTGACTGAGGAAGAAGTACGTAGTGCTCTATGCGACATGAAAAATGGTAGAGCTCCTGGACCATCAGGCCTCTCAGTTGAACTGATTAAGGGAGCTGGTGAAGATACTGTAAAGAGACTGGTGACAGTATTTCAGGAGGCAATCGACAGTGGCGGTCTGCCGTCTCAATGGCAAAGAAGCCTGACTATCCCCATTTACAAGGGGAGAGGTGATTCTCTGGAATGCGGCAATTACAGAGGGATTCGTCTGCTGGAACATGGTATGAAACTGTTTGAGAAGGTCATAGAGAGGAGGTTGAGGAAGATAATTAGCATTGATTGCCGGCAGTTTGGTTTCCGAAGAGGGAAATCTACAACTGATGCTGTCTTCATCCTTCGTCAGTTGCAAGAAAAGTACAGCCAAAAGAAGAAGAAGCTCTACCATGTGTTCGTCGATCTCGAAAAGGCTTTCGACAGAGTCCCTAGAGAAATCATCGAATGGGCATTGCGCAGACAAGGAGTTCCTGAGAGATTGGTTTCGGTTGTAATGTCCATGTATTGGTGTTCAAGAACGCAAATCGTGACGAAGTTTGGTCTGTCGGAGGAACTGGACGTCGGCATGGGAGTACACCAAGGGTCAGCGCTTAGCCCCTTGCTGTTCATTACAGTGATAGAGGAAGCGTCCAAAGATTGTCGAGGATCCGGCCCATGGGAGTTGCTGTACGCCGATGATCTGGTTTTAACAGCTGCCTCCAAGCAAGAAGCCATTGATATGTTTTCAAGGTGGAAGGATGGTTTAGAGCGGCGTGGCTTGAAGATCAACGGGGCGAAGTCCAAAGTCATGGTAACTGGGAAGAGCAAAGAACGCACCAAGTCTGGAAAGTGGCCGTGCAGTTGTTGTGGCAGGGGAGTCGGAGCAAACTCGATCTTTTGTGTTTCCTGCAAATTGTGGTGTCACAAAAAGTGCTCCCGATTGCGTTCATTTCAAGGAATAACAGGCTTCCGATGTCCTAAGTGCGCGGATGTTCCCAACTCGCCTGAGGATGATTCACTTAATGTGAATGGAATAGTCCTACAAGAGGTCCACGATTTTTGTTATCTCGGAGATGTCGTGGATTCAGAGGCAAGCGCAGAAGGAGCGGTTCGGACTCGCATCGCGGCTTCATGGACGAAATGGAGAGAATTGGCCAGTCTTCTTACCAACAAAGGCATCCCATTGAAGTGTAGAGCCCATGTGTATGAGATATGTGTAAGATCGGTTCTTATCTACGGCGCAGAAACGTGGCCCCTCAGCCTAAGGCTGGTTGAACTTCTGAGAAGTACTGACAGACGAATGCTGAGGTATATGGCAAAGGTCAAGTTGAAAGACAAAGTTACAAGCGAAGAAGTAACGAGACGCTGTGGTTTGCCCGAACTTCCAGTCCGCCTGCGGCAAAGACGTCTGCGCTGGTTTGGCCACGTAAGAAGAGCCAATGGTGACGTCATCAATGAAGTCTACAACTTGTCAGTCGATGGTTGCCGTCCACCTGGAAGACCTAAGAAGACTTGGCAAGCCTGTATCCATGAAGATCTGGAGTCTCTGGAGGTGTCGGAAGACACTGCTTTAGATCGTTCGAGATGGAAACGGGTCATCGCATCTACGTCCAGCCCCGGAACCGGGAAGAAGAGACGCAAAACGAGGAAGAGCAAAAGAAAAGAGCACAGACATATAGGTTGGACAGTAAGCATGTATGAAATTTATATGTATCACAGCTTTACTATCACTATAATCGATAAGAAGACAATACTCTAGCTATGACTATTATAACAGTCACTCAAATATTCTGAAAGAGAGTGATTTACCTTTGATCCATTATTCCGATTCTGGGAGGGTATCTTCTTAATTGATTCAAATCGCTTCTGTGATCCAAACTTCTCTATTATTTATACTTTGTATTTTAATTCAAAGCTATCATTTATTTTGCTGCTTGCCACATACAAATGTTACATTTGCTTTGTCTTGTACTTTGTTTAAATTCATCCATTCATCTGTAAGATCATTTTTTTTCGTCCAGCAGCATCAGGATTAACCCGACAAGAAAGCCGACATACAAGAAAGGATTTCAGTAATTTGTGTGTTATCTGTCAAGTAATAGATGTTCAATAGATCTTGCGCTTACGCTGCATGATCAGACTGAAAATGAATAAAATGAGATAAACGGTTGATCAAATTGTCATGCAAGAGAAGTGCGGCTGATAGGCCTCGAACCTAGTACTCAAGGTTATCTAGACTTGTCTCTCTACCAATTGAGCTGCGACTGCTTGCATGCGAACAACATCAGTCGGCAATATCAAACCCAATAATTGTAACACATTCATCGAGGAAATTTAAAATCACCTCTATATTGAAAGGTAATGCGCATCCTATGGAATTCATTTGCAATATGAGAAATGCATTTGCTAGGAAAGATAACACACCTAGGTTTGTGAGATCCTGTCTTATATATCGGTTTACTAGTCGGTATGATCCTGATGCTCAGTACCCGGATGAAACAACGCGACGATTTTACCAGTTATTAAACGTAAGATAAGAACGTAAATTCAACTATAAGTAAAAACCTAAGTAGGTGTAACACAATTGGCAACATTATAATTTTCTTGAAATAGAGCAACAAGATATGAATAATCTAGAAGCTTGAATCATATAAAACATTTATGATATTCGGCCGAATATGCTACGAACCGCTAACTGTGTAGAAAATCCATTGGGAAAACCCGTCCTCCCCTACGAAGAATGTGGCCGAATAGTTCAGGATTTTTAACGGTTAAGTTGCGCAGCACGATGCAACTATTTCAACTGCCTAGCCTATAGGCCTACTTAAATGTCATAGCAAATATAGTTTAGGTTCCTATATGCTTTTTGCATGTTAAGAAAAAGTAAAAAGTTAAACGAATCTCCAAACGTTGCAGTTTCTCGAATCACAACTTCGAATCGAATCTCGAAGCTTCGCTGTGTAATTAGAGCGTGTAATGGCGCTCAAGTTTTTGAAGAAACTTTGTAGTCACAAAATAGAAAAAAATTGACTGTATAGTTAGTAACGCCACATGCTGTTTTTTATTATGCTTTTGTTCACATATGCTCAAAAACATATTTTCAGGTTGGAATAACATCATACTATTTATTCGGCCGAATACTTGAAATTGCTATTATTCGGCAGAATATTATTATTTTTGTAATTATTATTATTATTATGTGAATTATTTGTATTACCGATACTAACATTAATAACAAATCAAATTGCATGAACTCCATAATAAATGGACTTTGACCAGGCGCACAGGAAGTAGGTTAATGTTGGTGATGTTGGCAGTAAATATAATGACAGGATGTAGGCTACATTATCTGTACATCACATGAAATGCCATCCAATTCCACAAGTGCATGACAGATTAGAAAGGATCATAATGATTTGTGAGGCATCTGTGAAGAATTTTAATGATTAGATCATCCTGTGGATATCGTGAAAAATACTTCATTATTAATTTATTTTCAAGAAACTTCATGCCCGCTATGTCCACAACTATTATTAAGGTGCTATGCGCTCCACTCTGCCACCACCTTTTTGTGTGCCAGGTCAATTGACAATCGAAGAATTTGAAGCTGTAACTACTTCTACTTTGGTGTATTCAAAGTTATTACTAAACGTCAAAATATTTAACATTTTCTCATTATTTGTAGGAAGCTTGGACAATGATGAAAAGGTCCTGCAAGAAGATGCGTCCGAATCGATCTTTTGTTGAACAATTGTCCAAATTCGAAGTCGATGTGCTTGGGTCGGCTTTCACTGATGTATCTGATCCCAATTATTAAATCACTTAGTGTGTGATCTCTACTGGATAATTTTTGAGCTTACAAGTATTTGCGCGTCTCAGTAATACATATTTTCTTAATTTCTTTCCAAAAAGAGTTCTTGAATTCAGTTGTTACGTTGTTCGGAATTTTGTCTAAGAATATAAAAATTGAAAGGGCCTTGAAAATAAATTAAAATCTAATGCACTATTACACAACATCTAGTTGCATGTAATAAGATGTTACCCGATTATTGATGTAATCTGATTAAAGGCGATTGCTATATCTAAAGTATAAAGACAGGCTTGCTGATAGGAATGGGATTCCCATGGTAATTGAACAGTGTGCTTAGACCCATTTCCATCAGGAACGGCTATAAGAAAAATATTTGAGATTATTAGAACTTTGATTTCTGTGCAGTCGCTTTTATGTGGTTTGTGACGATTGTGTGACGTCAGGTGGGAGACAGGTGCAATGCACGCAACCGTTAATTCTTAGACAATACTTAGTAATAAGTCACTGACGATGCAATTTTTTATTTGTGTGTCATATGTCCCATCGTTTCCTTAATACAAGATAATACTGCACATGCCATAGGCCGACTTGAATTTGGCGTTTGTCCCACATTGCAATTATGGCTACCATTTGAACAAGAAAACAAATTATACCAAATTCTAATCAGAACCTTGTATTACTATCTGCAGTAATCATTTCTCAGCTAGGCTTTGTTGCATTTAGTTCTGCATTTTCTGAGGAGAAATCGACAATTTCATCTGCTCTCTTACTTTCTTCACAGTCTGATGGCGATTCTTCTCAGGATTTTCGAACTTCCATTTGCTCATACTATCGCTTGGTAGGCTATATAGCAATTATGACTGTGTTTGTTGCAATTGATAACGGAGCGTGGAACTTTCCCACCAATAATCTTGACAGCATTGCTAGCTATAATCAAATAAGGAAATGTAGGCCCTATTTTAAGCCGTAGCGATAACAAAGGTTATCGGTCCATAAATTGGAACCGCTTATCAGCTGGCCTGTCGATCACAAAATGGTCAATAAACTGAAACGCAAACAAAAGATTGTAAAATTAAGCAGAGTGATCATCAGTGTTCGTTGACGCCGTGAATGACGCCATTAATTTCAGAAATTGACTCAAAAAAGCGACTACAATTTTCCTCTGAAAAATAGCGTCAGCGGTCCATTTTAGAATACCGAGGATAGTTTGTCATTGCTATTGGATCGCTCGATTTTCTGTAGTACTGAAAGCTGACAATAGAGTAGATCGATGCTTCCACAATCAGCCTGATTAAGCAAGTATCTGACTATCTGCTGACGCGAGGAAGTGATAGGCCTACATAAGTCATAAATTTTTATTATGAAATATACAGAAAACGCAAAGCGATGGCCGCAAGGGCACTTACAAACAAGCGCTGATAACGTGCTACATATGCATACGCAAAGTAAAAATACATGAGATATATATTTACAAATTTACCGAGTGATCATGATCTACTTGCACATCATATACCATCATAAACAAATTATATGAGACCTACATATTTACAAATTTTCAGAGTCATCATGATATACATCATATACCATATACAAAATACGTGAGATCTATAGGGCCTACATGTATATTTACAAATTTAAAGAGTGATGATCACGACATGATAAGAGTTCACTAGATGGGAGTCCTCATAATGGAGCAAAAGAACGCAAATGCTTAACATCTAATATAGAAATGAATGCAACAAAACCATCTGTACATAATTTACACTTTAATGATCATGGTCACAATATATACAAATTCACTCGGATTAATGAGATAAATGAGACTCTTCTTGATCTTCATTATGATGAGAATCATCTTCAATTTGGAATGTAGGAATGTATCTAAATAAAATTTGCCATCAGGTATAAAAAGCACTTGTCAAATAATTTTATACGAAATCACATATTAGCATCAGTCACAGTATGAGCAAAATTCACTTAAATCAACTGATTTGAGTCTGTTCTTGAACATCATGAAGGTTGGAGCTTTCACTATTGAATCGTTCAATGAATTCCATATTTTGATGACACCCTAAGAAAAACAATCCATTGAGATAGTTCGAATTAACTTTTAAGACTGGTACAATCTGACAGCTGTTACGTGATTGACCTCGAGCAATATGAGTATGTTGTAAAGAAAGAGGTGAACGACAAGTCGAAATGATTATAGTACAGTTTATACAAGATGTACAAGTCCAACAAAATGCGCCTGTATTCTAGAGATTTTAATTTTAACAATTGCAATCTATGTGAATAGCTGTCATACTTGATACGAGATCGTTTACAAACGATGCGGGTGAAGAATCTCTGAACACGCTCAATACGGAAAATGTCGCGTTTGAGGTACGGTGAAAAGATTACACTTTCATATTCCAAGAGAGGGCGAACAAAGGCTTTCATTAAGATACGGGAGTTGTGGCAAACGAAAGATTTTAGGATACAATGCTCTGGCATATGCGGTTGAGCTGATGCGCGCACAGTGATCACTAAATCTGATGAGATCAAAAAGCCTACGTCTTTCACAGTGACTAAATTTTTCAGTAATACGCTGTCAAGATAATAGTTGACGGAAGGAGCATATCGATCTCCAGCAGTAAACAGTGTTTGATCCTGTAAATGATCTTTCACATTGGATGACATCTTAACTACGTGTGAGCGAGGAGGGTAAGGTAGCCGAAGACAGCTTCTTGTAGTGACTAATCGAAAGACCTCGCAAAAACAATTTAAATTGGAAGTCGACAACATCTCTCGCTTTCGGGCTTTCCTCAAATAAGGGAAGTATGTTTCTCTTACCTTTTCTATGAATGTTTACTTTTATCTAGTTATTTATTTCAGCGCATCGTAGAATTGGAACAACTGCATGCATGCTATTATCTGATGTGAATGATTTTTTTTCCACTATCCAGTTGTAATTGTGTATGAGTCCTAGCTGCTGCTATGTTAATACATGAAAAGTTTCATTATTAATTGTTTTGTAAATTTCATCGGCAGCAACTGCGGGAAGCGCACTGATCTCAATGATGTTGTCATATTTAGCACACAGCTTGCTGGGTCAAACAGTCCCATTCTAAGCAATTAATATTAAACTTGGCAGTTTATTTATAGTGCTTATGCTAGGCAGAACATTGACAGCCTACGCAGCACCATAGGCAATTATCATAAAACTTGGCAGTTTATCTATGGTGCTTACTAGGCAGAACATTGGTTGCCTACGCAGTACCACACTAGGCAATTATTACAAAACTTGGCAGTTTATGTATGGTGCTTACTAAGCAAAACATGGATAGCCTACGCAGCGCCATACTAGGCAGTTATTATAATAACTTGGCAGTTTATCTATGGTGCGTACTAAACTACCTATTAAGCATAGTATATTTTTTTTACTCGGGCAGTAAATTCGTGATCACGGTGAAATTGGCGTCCCTTTCATAGAATCCGGCTTGCTTTGGCGTTCCTTTCGGTACCCTTTAAACTGCAATCACATCCCTTCACGAATTTCAACAAAACTCCGCCAATTCCGTTCAGGACAAGGAAGCTGTCTATATACTCTTGCATACTTTGGTCATTGTTCGTTCACCTGCAATCCAAAAGTTCACTCATGTGAGAGTAAAAACCTGCATGCAAATGCTCTCGAATATACAGATCATATTGAAGAAATACCTCCTCAATCTTAACTTGTAGAGAACAACTCAATGGAATCGGGTCTATAGCCAACATTTTGAAATTTCTGTATTGGAATTGGGGTCTTCTCGTACGACCTCACTCCATTCACAACTTCGTACTAGATACCGAACGAATGACTCATTATTGGAATCAAATTGTCAAAATGTACATGAACTACATCAAAAAAATTCAATTTAGAAAAGTACAAAAGCAATGACAAACATGAGTCCTGCACAAACTGTGTGTAAAAGAAAGTTTAAAAACATCCTTCCTATTTTAGCGGTAGGCCGAACCACACTGGTGTTGACAAAATCAATTTGGTGGCCCTGTTGGTGGCAAAAACAATTTGGTGGCGACCAATGTTCTCTAAAGGCACGTTTCATGAAAAATAACGGAATTGCTGATGACTTGCATATTGCTTGTAGCGCGGCGAACATGTAGCTAAGTAGATTTATGCCTAAAGGCAAGTTGAAAACGAACTGTCCTTTCGTAAAACGCATGCTTTATTTACATATGTGCAGCAAACAATCAGGAGAATTGTGAACGTCCTAAACTACAATTCATCACTGCCAGAAGTAGCACCAGTATCAGAATCTGATGCTATGGTTGAGGAATCGTCGTCATCATCATCGTCATCGTCATCCTCATCTTCAATAGGAGCGGTACAGGGCGCTTTCTTGCTCCGTCGCGTTCCCGATGATCCAATACGTCTATGAGACGCATGTGCCTGTTTTCGTTTGGGTACTGCACCGGAGTTCGAAGATATACTTGAGTGTACAAATCTTCCTTTACTAGCTGTATTCGGACGAGCTGCTCGTTGAGGATTTGAGGAAGCTTCAGCACGGCCACTACGACAGGCAGTACTCGGTCGAACCGATGGTCTGTAACGGCATATGAAGCTAAAATTAGCAGAACTTTAAACATGTTGGAACTCTTACATTCGTCAAGTAAAACAAGCAAATAAAAGATAATAATAGAAAACTTCAATAAAATTATTTTTACATCTGAATAACTACCAGAATGAGGAAAACATCGTCAGAATGTCTCATATCTGACACAAGGTACAAAGACAAGATCAATGCCGACGTAAATTCGTTGAACGATGGTAATATTTTAAAAGTTCATTGCTGATATCAATGAGTTTTGTACACCAATTGCCAGTCTCAAATTCAGGACTTTCTGCGAACTACCAACTACGAGTACTTGCAAGTTAGCCTACCACAATGCATAGCTATGTTAGCCCATTAAACGCGGTAGAATATATGCATGTCAGGTAACTTACTTCCATCTATATTTCATTAATGAATAAAAGTACGTCCTTTGGATTATTTCTTTTAGACTAAATATTACTTAGAACGATATTCGAAATTTGTGATGTGCAATCACCCTATCATCTTTATCCACTTGGCGGGAAATTCAACTTGTCTTTCAAAATGGCGCAAGGAGTTCCTTCATTTCGGAAACTCAGTAAATGTTACTCAGTATCTTGATTCTTACTCAATCCGTCAATTCAAAAGGCTGCAGTGTGTTGCGTAGCTTGTATAATTCAAAAACAAATTGCCCATATGTTTCAATTAATTTATGTATATTAATTGATCTGAATCTGCTTTTCATAGATGATAATTAAAATACATATCGTACGCACATTTAAAGTTTTAAGTTTATCTTAAAGTTTCAATAGAACGTAATCGAAGAAAACTTATGCCACTTAAACTTCGGACCGGCTTTTCAACTAATCCTGAGCTTCTTTTGATTTTCGAAACCAACTAATGCCAGTTAGAGCGACAAGAAAATGAAAATAGAAGACCTGCAAGTGTTAGAGATTGAATCCCTCTTGTGTGACATTAAATCTCTCCTTAGCAAAATTAAATCCATCATACGACAAGGAACTTCTCTAGAGGGAGATTGAATGAATCTCTTGAACGATTCTGAAACTATCAGTAATCATCATCAAGCTACGACAGTTTCTCCAAGCTTCTGCTACATATGGCATCATTCTTTCGCACAGTCCCTTACCTTTATCGGAGCGTGTTAGTTAGATTTCTATCTCAGTTGTATTCTCGATTTAGTAGGAAATGCGCACATCCGATCAAATGTTTAAATGAGGTTCAACTTCAAATTTCCATCTACAATCATACATGTACATCGACGTTTGCTGAAGTCCTCGCACTCTGCATCCTTGCTGCTTTGCCCCACTAAAAGGTTGTGTAAGAAAAACTTTTCGACTTATGTTGCCTGTAATTTCATTGCTTTTGCATTTTCCTCTTTCTCGCCTCGACGTAGGAAGTCCTGCTTACTGTTCTTTACTATTTTCTTACTTCTTTTTTTCCTAATCTGCCTTTGCAGAGACGGTTAGTTTTTATCAAGCTAACTGAAGACATGGACGATTCTTAGCACTTTCTTGCAACGTCGATGGCGAGAAATTCTCTATCCAATTCGAAAACAACGCAGCCCTATAGTGACCAAAGCCGGACTCAGTCAACTTTAAATCCGACATATGACGTATTCTACAATAATTTCTGAAAATTTCAACGGAAGCAATATCGTGATGTAATGTTCTCTGTAATCTTTTTTACGTGGTAACACGGAAAGCCACCATCTCTATCTCTCTTCGTTATGATTATTTCATCAACAGAAGAAAATTAATAGCAATATACACAAATGCACAAATATTTACACTTAGAGTAGTCTGTATTTTAATGCTTCACTTAACCAACGGATATCCGCATGACGGCAGCACACGTTGTCCCGTCAATTTTTTCTAATTCGTTGTGTTTGAGTAGCCGTGTCGGTTTTACAACGTTGAGATGGCAAAATCCGGACTCCAAGAGACATAACTACTCCAATAATCAATAGTTAGTACATGTAACTTCACAAAATTAATTTCACAAGTTCAGTAAAAGCTCGCATATCCAAATTGATTAGTCCTTGAGTTTTCCAGATACTCGAAATTTTGGGAAGCGCGGGAGATTTCTTGGCGGAAATTCCCGTTGTCAACCATCATCTCATCATTGAGGATGCACTTAAATATCAACTTCATTTCCATTACGATTCTACACATACATGCATACCATGAAAAATATGTAGCGTCATAATTTATGTTATATATTGTTGCATACTTCGTCATCTTTTACGAGCACATATTTGGTCATGATATTAAGTAAGAATCACAGAATATGTAAAGAAGTGAACTAGCAAAGCAATTCTATTCTATATAATTCACAACATACAATTCCATGTTATATTACATGAATATATTGCATCTATGCTATATTTATGCCACAAATGTTGACATAATGCAGTAAAACGAAAATATTTCAATAGAAAATTCATTAAAAAAATTAAAATTCATATTTGTCTTAAAAACGAGAACGAGAATTGATAAAGTTACAGACAGATTGATATTTTGCAACAATATATTACATCCACTATATTATTTATTATTCTATAAAGAGTTTATTCTACACTATATTCTATATTCAATACATTATTCTGATTTAATTGATTTATTTTGTTTATATCTGCGTAATAAAATCATTTTGGATTTTATTTATGGGTCCTACGATTCTATAAACTAAGAAAACAACAAAGCCAATTGATGGAAAATCGGTGGAAGACCACAGTAACGGAATGATGTGATCTCGAAGACCTCCGATTGCGCCCCCTGGTCTGCATGATGAAATCAGTATCTATAATATCAATAACTTTACAATGCTGCATATTCAGATTCTGCAGATTCAAATGTAGAGTCTGCTGTATTTAATATCTCAAACATCAAATCACGTTAATAGACATTTGATGCTACCAAAAAGCTAGGTTGGTGCACAAATTATTGAATACAAGATAAGCAATTTCCAAAGGATTGAAAATATAGAAGTCACTCCCTTCTATTCACGACTTTTTATTCCAATAAATTACAGTAGTTAAAAAGAAGTACCCGACGCGTTTCGTCCGAAGACAGTCTCAAGGGTGGCGTACAAATGTGGAAGGATCCTTAAATACTGATTAGGCATCGTTGTGGCAACTCATTAAACTTGTTCATGACGTCTATTAAGTTTTGGCATTTTCATCGCTATGAACCGTGCTTCAGCCATTCTAGTTGTAATCGCATTAAATTGTTGAATAAGGATCTCACAACTAAAGTCAGTTATTTCCATCTCTCTACCAGCATGAAATTTTAGATGATGCTCGCTCAAAGCACTTTTGGAATCTCTGTTGCGAATACTACGTTCGTGTTCTTGATAGCGCAACTTAAAAGGTCGACAACTTTCTCCAACATATAGGTCATTGCACCAAAAGCAATTAAAACAATAAACTAGATATCTGCTTTTGCAGTTGTGTTTAGGACCAATGGCGCTACACACATTACAATTGCATTCTTCTTTGGGTTCGCTTTTATTAATTGAAATAATTTTTCTCCCTGGTTTAGTTGAAAACGTTACCGGAATGTCATAATTAACTTTCAACTTATTTAATTTTCTCAAATGACAATCACTAACGAAATCGAGTGATAAGTGGACGTTATCTGCTTTGGTAGATGGCATTTTATTGTATTTATTTTTACTCGTTTCAACATATTTATGATTAAACCTAAATCCGTTGCTGTTTATTCGATCACTCATAGTGCTCATAGAGTCATAAGCTATGTCTGCATCAGAACTGCGATCATTAATGTATTTTATACTATTTTTGAGAAAAAGTTTTTTTACTTTATTTGGAAGCCAACTATCTCTATGTAGAGTTATGCCTGAATGACATGTCTTACTAAAGCATTTGTATTTAAGGCTGCCATTCACTGATATGCTTAGGTCTAGAAAGTTAATATAATTATCCCTAGGTACTTCTATAGTGAACTGAATGTTCTTGTCAATCGAGTTAAACACTTCAATTATGTTAGAAAATATTTTCACATCCTTGTAAAACGGACCCATGATGATATCATCAATGTACCGCTTGTAGCATACAGGGTTAATATTGAATTTTTGTATTAATATAATATATATAATATAATTAATATAATATATAATATATAATTTAATATTGAAACGCGTCGGGTGCTTCTTTTTAACTACTACAACTTATTGGAATAAAAATTCGTAAATAGAAGGGAGTGACTTCTATATTTTCAATTCTTTGGAAATTGCTTATCTTGAAATGAACCTCCCGTATCGACGCACAACGAGTGAACTGAATGCCATGAATCTTCCAAGAAGAATTCATGTGAATAGTCAAAGATTGGCATATCTTCTACAAAAGCAAATGCGGATTTCCTGTTCAATTGTGTTCTTCTAGCATGTCTACAATTCAAAGTGATGCCAAAATTTGTGGAACAGACGATCAAGTTGCCATTATGGACAGAATCAACACCAGCTCTGGAGAGAAAGTCTCTATCACTAAAGACGGAACTTCTTCGCCAAAATTTGGCACAACTAAAACAGAAGAAGTTTCTACAAAATCAAGAAGTTTCCTACGCCTATCTGGAATTCGTAAGAACCAATTTTGATTTTGTCCAAAAGAGCACGATACTTCAAAAAATCGTGCATGTACTTGAAGATCAATCAATCGACATCTACAAAAGACACTCCAACAAGTGGAAGTGGTGGACAGGAAGTCCGTACCCTAATGACAGAAGTGTGTACAATCTACCGTACAAGTGTGAGTTCGTCTTTGACTATGTAGATGAGTTTTGGTTTAGTAGTGGCAACTCATTTAAACCAAATAATAATTAAATAGTTAGTAATCGCTTAATAAATGAAGCAAAAGTTTACATTCCTAGCTATATTACTAATTTTTTGAGTAATGGTCCTAACTTTCGGTTGCCTCCGAATTTCAATCAAAACTTTACTTTTAATAATGAAATCGTTATT
This sequence comes from Prostheceraeus crozeri, assembly GCA_907163375.1. Taxonomy (NCBI): domain Eukaryota; kingdom Metazoa; phylum Platyhelminthes; order Polycladida; family Euryleptidae; genus Prostheceraeus; species Prostheceraeus crozeri. Next base: position 22,578 of record CAJQUW010001015.1, read on the forward strand.
GACAGTTTAGCTTATAAGCTAAGATGGTTCCATCACTCTAACAGCGGTAATCCTTTTGATGATAAGCTCAAAATTCCTTTTGATAAGAATACTACTTGTATTCCGCCAAGGATGAATGAAAACCTAGAAAATAATTTGAAATTATTTGAAATTGAGGCAAAACAAATTTTGCATAGTGAAATTCAACATGTAAAGAAAAATAGTTATTGTAAATCAGTAAATAAATTGAAAAGCAAGACGAATACATTTCTTACTGAACATAATCTGACGTTGATCCCGTCAGACAAATCTAACCGTATAGTAGTTACTGACAAAAATGATTTAATTGCCAGAACTGAAAATATTCTCAATGACACCGCTACGTATACTCTGCGTAAAAAATCAAAAACTGCAGCTATTGAAAATCAGGCTAACAAAATAATTCGTTCGAAATGTAGAAATAGTCCACGTATTGATCATCAAAGATTACTTTCAATAGGCAGTAAACCAGCTGCATTCCATGTAAATGTCAAAGATCACAAGGATAAAGTGAATGATTTTCACCCGCTTCGCCCGATAGCATCCGTAAAGAATACTCCAACCCAAAAGGTTGACTGGCTAGTCAGTACTATACTTAACCAACTAGTTAAATTCGTGCCTTCTCATCTGGACAGTACTCATTCACTGATAAGTAATTTAAAAAAGAACAGTAATTATGTAAAAAACCAAATTTTCATTTCATTAGACGTTCAAAATCTTTACCCTAGCATTCCGATTGCTGACGCCGTAGATGTTGTTAAGTCATTTGCTACTAAATTTTGGTCAAAAATAGATAACCTTGGTTTCTCGGTTCAAGACCTTGTGGATTTTCTTAAGTTTATTTCATACAATTATGAGATAAATTATAATCATAAGACGTACCATCAAATTAAAGGGTGCCCAATGGGTGCACACTTCTCGCTACCTTTTGCAGTTATATATATGAATGCTATAGGAGAAAGAGCACTAAAAATTCTTAACCAAAAATTCAATATTAAACCTGTATGCTACAAGCGATACATTGATGATATCATCATGGGTCCGTTTTACAAGGATGTGAAAATATTTTCCAACATAATTTCTATTCACATGAATTCTTCTTGGAAGATTCATGGCATTCAGTTCACTCGTTGTGCGTCGATACGGGAGGTTCATTTCAAGATAAGCAATTTCCAAAGAATTGAAAATATAGAAGTCACTCCCTTCTATTTACGAATTTTTATTCCAATAAGTTGTAGTAGTTAAAAAGAAGCACCCGACGCGTTTCAATATTAAATTATATATTATATATTATATTAATTATTTTATATATATTATATTAATACAAAAATTCAATATTAACCCTGTATGCTACAAGCGGTACATTGATGATATCATCATGGGTCCGTTTTACAAGGATGTGAAAATATTTTCTAACATAATTGAAGTGTTTAACTCGATTGACAAGAACATTCAGTTCACTATAGAAGTACCTAGGGATAATTATATTAACTTTCTAGACCTAAGCATATCAGTGAATGGCAGCCTTAAATACAAATGGTTTAGTAAGACGATACTGCAACTTATTGGAATAAAAAGTCGTAAATAGAAGGGAGTGACTTCTATATTTTCAATTCTTTGGAAATTGCTTATCTTGAAATGAACCTCCCGTATCGACGTACAACGAGTTAGTGAATACAGAATGTGGAACTCAAACTCGAAATGAAATTATCTAATTAAAAACGTGTAATCAAATTATATATATCAAGTTCAATGTAAATGGACCTGGTTCTGTTGGAGCTTTTTTGAAAAGCTTTTCTTCGTCAGCTTCATAATTTGCTTTCTTTCTTTTCTGATAAGTTTCACCTGACGCCGAGTTCGCACACGTATGCACTTTTTTCATCGGTAGCAGGATGCTAAAAACTTCAACATTACATCTTCGTCGGCCAGAAGTGGAGTATTTTAGTGGCTAAAAACCTCCTGCTTGAACAAAAACTGTATTCTTACTTTATCAATAGCCCTTCTCCAAATTCTCTAGGCTGCACATGAGAGTTCACATGAACAATTGGGTACATAATCGGCTTTCATTTTTCTTTCTGATCTCGCAAATGTGAACATACATTTTCAATAGGCCTATTTCAGACCTTCTATTTGCTTTAATGCGTTAGGATAACTGGCGTATTCCTGAGAATGGAATTGCGGATAAGCGAGCTTTTACTGCAAAATACAAACCCAGTTGTCGGTGCAACTGAAAATAAAGTAATGACTAATAAGCACACATTCATACATCTGACACACGTAATTGAATATAAGTACAAATAATGTTACTTACATCAAAAGCACAATACGCACGCACGAAACACATGAAACTTTGCTAACAAATCGTCTGCGCGAATTCAAAAGGAAAAAAGAAAGTCACCATTATGCATTATTCACAAAATAACTGCAAACCGCAGCTGTTCTTCCCACCATGAAAATGAGCTATAAATGATTACGGCATGTAACATTATTTTTATGGTCAAAAATCGTAGCTAGGAATGAACGATGCAGCGAAAATTCTGTTCGGTTTGAGCAAGTACAGATCAAAATAATTTAACATGGTTGTTAATTCTGTTCTATACGGATCACATAATAATCATGGCTATCACTGCTTTTTAAAATAAGCGTCAAGTTTGATGCTTTTAAAGTTATAGCATGATTTCAAAGGTTGCTTGTTGCCATAATGAATAATTTGGTAAAGTTGCGGAACATCAAACAAAATTTGGCTTGTGACATTTCCTAGAATCTGTGCTCAACCTACATACTCCAACGACCCAACAGTCTGACTATTTTATATCTATTAACCACTTTGTTTTGATACTTAAACTGAAAAAATTCTCCTCAATCCTATTATATTTGAAGTGCATTAAACGTGATGCTAGAATCTAGCGCTGATTAGAGCGAAGTTACCATAAAATAAGCAAGGAAAAGTCAATTTGACGATTTTCAATTAATTCTCTCTCAAATTAGAAAATGCTAGAAATTGGAAAGGAATAGGATAATGGGATATTCTGTCTAAATACTGTTTGTCTTATGACTCTCTTGCGACCGTTGTCACTCGCATAGACATGTAAGTGTCAGTTAACTTGTTCTTTCAGGCTATATTCAGTGCACTTATCATTATTACAACGTCTCTTAAAAAGCAATTAATAAAACGACTTTTTAAAGCTCTTATGCAGTCCATGTGCTTTTCGCAAGCGCTCGTCAATCGAATTTTTGGAAGCCTTTATCTAAGTTAACTTGTAATTGCGGGTCTGATGCATTTCCAAGCTTCTCTTATGGGTAAGGACATTACAGGTGCGTAAAAAGTTTTTGATTAGCTTACAGGTCCAATGTGATTTTAGCATTGGTTGCAGGGTGAACTATTGGCCAGAGAAAAAAATCCGGACTACCCTTCGTAGTCCACAAAATTCAAATTTTAAATTTCTGATTAATGAGATACCGAGATTGAATAAACCATTTCCATCACTTCAAGGCATTAAATATAGGACTTCATTTTTCAACTTGTAGCATATTTGAACCTTGTTATCATTATTATCTATAAGAATAATAATAGACAGTGTCTTTGTGAACAAGAGGAGATAACCAAGCAAATATACAATATGAGCATGAAGCTGTTTCGAGATATTCCTAGAGAACGATGATGCGCGCAAATTTTGAAAGACATTATCCCGTTACGGCAAAGTCGGTCCATTGCTATTCCACTCTGCAGAACTGGAAGGACTCACACTTCGTTTATACCATTTACTTCATCCCTGATGAACAAGTAAATTATTTGTGGTACATTATCTTATCATTTACTCAATGACATCTTCCTTGAATGCTAATTTGATCAACACGCATTTGTAAAATCAATTCTTCTTCACATCAATAGACACTTGCTTACTTTAACCTTATCCGACTCAAGTCTTATGACATGAATAAAAAAGGGTCAAAACTACAACTTCGTGACTTTTGAAGGTGACGTCATGACTTCAAACTATACGAGTATCAATGATATCCATACATGTGCATGTCAAGACTGTAGCCAAAGTGATGCTATTTTCCCAGTGTACTCGCACATTACCGGATATTCTCCATCTAACATGTAGATATGGGGCCTACAATTTAGATCAGCTGATTAAAAAAGTATGTTGTATGAATTATAAAGAAATTTAAATGAGGCAATCATTATATTGCATTATCATTATACTAAACTTTAATCACACATGTAACGACATGTAATTATAATCACCGAGAATGGTAGAGATGAAACAGTGCATAAAATATGTCCAACATGACAGATTTCCTGATCAGCTAACAGATGTAGCACTCAACCCCCCTTACTCACTAATTCAATCCATTTCTCGCCAAATATCGAGACCCAATGAAATCTTCAAAAAGAATCTGGAATTCCGAAAAAATCCTGAAAATAGTCCACCCTGATTGGTTGTTCAAGTACTGGTGAATGTACCTGTCGAATGCAATTTAGTGTGCTCGTAAATGTGCAGAAGATTACAATGACAGTTAAGGCTGACATTGAGGAAAAAGAACCATTTTCGATTTACTCTTTTATAAATCATCGAACTGAGCGTGAAATGTCCGAACTGTTTAGATATGGACCACACATGAGATCTCGTCTGGAAAATTTGTGGAATTCAAACTTCAGCCACTTATGGATAGCCCCAGCGTAACTTATCTCTTTTTATGCTGGTCTTTTGCATTTCTTTCAAACTATGCAGATGTTCTTGGACAAGAGTTTTGGACAAATTGGATTTAACTCAATGTCCAACAAGTGAAATATTGAATTGCAATTTTGTGAGCTGCACTCAAACCATCTGCTTCAAAAGAATGCTTTTTTCAAAAGTTAGCACGCAACCCGGTAAATCGTTCCGATACATGAGAAAACAATATTGACGCAGAATTATTTCGATTAGAGTTGTTTTAGAGATCTTCATAAGTACTAGAATTAAATGGAAGGTTGAGAAAAGATCGAAGTGTAATTCTTCTGTCATATAAAATAACATAATGTGCATACGACTAGATTGCTTGTCGATGATATTTCCCATAAGCTTCGACCTGAGGTTCATGAAAGCAGGATCATAAAGCAAGAGCAGCATTTGACAGGAAGGGAAAATCAGTGCGGAACGCCGATCCGTCAAGAAACGGGATGAGTCTTCAGACTGTGATAGTTACACACTTTTAGGTCAAAGGTATCTTTGCTTTTGTCTGAGATAATGGTTGGTAGGAACTTCAAGAGTTGAAGTATGTGAACTGGGTAACATGGCATCTCTCACCCGTGGATCAATAATTTCATTGACCTGTTCTCCGTGCAATAAGTGAACCAATTGATTATTATTGAAGAAAATGAAATTGATAAGTACTCACTACCACCATCTGCTATCTTTCGGCTGCAAGGGAAGCATTGATTTCGACATTCGATCTCTGACTTGCAGACTGACATTTCTTTGTGCATTATTCTAATTTCACGCAAAGCAAAGAGAACTATCTAGTGCAGATATCAATGAACAGCAAAAAATAGCATACACATCAATATGTCGAACAACATCGAGAGTAGCCATCATAAACTGGAAGCCGCCGAGTTGGAACGCATTGATGAAGCATTTTGTAGTTGACTCCGAAAATTAGACACAGCTATTCCAATAGTTCACAAACACCAGTGGACCACTTAAAATCATTAAATACATTTACCATTATATCCTTAATGGTATCTAAAAAAATTGATATCCAATGAGGCAAGCCTATCTAATATTCTTAATTTTAGATATCAATGTTCGTAAATGACACTTAACCGCCGAAGCCGTACAATGTGCGACCCTGGCGTTTCAGGGAGTAGACCACATCCATAGCTGTAACAGTCTTCCTTTTCGCGTGTTCAGTGTAGTTGACAGCGTCACGGATGACATTCTCGAGGAAGACCTTGAGAACTCCCCGGGTCTCCTCATAGATCAGACCAGAGATACGCTTGACACCACCTCGTCGAGCGAGACGACGGATGGCGGGCTTGGTAATACCCTGGATATTGTCACGCAATACTTTGCGATGACGCTTAGCGCCGCCCTTTCCGAGACCTTTACCTCCTTTGCCGCGTCCAGTCATTTTCAACTTGCATCAGAAAAACTCCTCAAAAATTTTGTGGAACTTTCTTGGAATCTGTGGACCCCACCAAATCGGATCCGGAAAGCTGGGAAAGACGGCCAGAAAGCAGCGCTCGCAATCCCAATTTCGAGTCAATGTCATATTTGATCTAGAAATTAAACCGATGAAAAGTGCTACACATTTTACGGACTATTCTTTCAGGTTTTCAGCTGTACACCCGCCGTGAAGTTGTGATCTCCAAAACCGATCAGCCATGGATGACTCCAGTCCTAAAGAAAATTATTGAAGATCGATGAATAGCGTATATATCAAAAGATTGGTCTTATTATAATAATCACTTAATTGATGATTCAGAAAGAGGTCTACAAGGCAAAGACATCATGGTGTGATAGACCTATGGATAAATACAAGAACAATGTTTGGGGTGCAGTCAAAGAGCTGCTAGGCAAAGACAAATCATCCTACCCTCCATTGGATCCTAGTTCGATGTCCGTTTCTTGGCTGACTTATTCCACATTTTCAAATCGAACTTCAACAGTGAGCCTGATGCATTGCTAAGTTATGAATTCAATGACACATGGGATCTGACAATACAGGATGTTTCAGAAATTCTGGGCACTTTACATAAAAATTTTTATATCATGATCTTTATCTATATTTACCATCGTAAAAGAGCCCTGACAGTCGCAAAACTTCATATTGATGTAAACATGTTATATAGCCGATGTATTCATGTACACCTGCAGATCTTAGTAAACTTATATAATTAGGGCTACTATCATTTTAACCACTAAATCGGGAAATGAAAAAGCCTTTTTTCTTTGATAAAGGTATACTTGTCATACTCTGATGTTCATCGCAGTCTGTGCAATTTGAAATTTAAACAGTTATGTGGTTGCGATGATATCAACGCGCGTATCCTATTTCAAAGTGTAGAAATCATCTACGAGTCTTTGACAGATATCTATCGCTGTTCAATATCCACGTCGACTTTTCCAGAGCTATGGAAGAATGCCTACATCCGTCCAATCCCGAAGACAGGAAACCCCACACTGAAAGACTATCGACCAAATTCGTTATTACCAATAGTCTCAAAAGTCTTCGAGAGATTGATTCTTTCAAAATGAGAGATTACTTCATCTAACTATTTGGTCATACCCAACACGCCTTCAGCCCGGAGGATCTACATGCAGTACCCTGATAGATATCCACAACTCAGTGACATCCTACAGGTACTCTAAAAACAAAACGTGTTTCCGAATGACTTGTCTCGATTTCTTGAAGGCTTTTGACAAGATTCAGCATATCAGACTTTTGAACATTCTCGCTATTAAGGACTTAGACGGAGGTTTCTTGGCTCGGTTGCAGTACTATCTTGCAAATAGGTTTCAAAAAGTGTCCATCAATGACTCTTGTGTTCCTCCTATACATGTTGATTCATGGGTTGCACAGGGACCAGTTTTATAACCTTACTGATTTGTCATGTTTATTTCTACATTGCAAACAGAGTCACAGTGTGCGCACTTGGTGAAATTTGCCGATGACCTTACTCTGATTGAGTCGTGGCCAAAGAGCGTTCCAAATCCGGACAACTTAAACATAATTGAAAGCTGGGCTGACGCAAATGCATTTAAACCATGATAAGTGCAAGCAGATGCTATTCCGTAGAATCCAGAATGCTGCAACTATTCCATATCCTGAAATTGAATTAGTATCACACGTCAAAATCCTAGGCGTGACTTTCAGTGATACATCGAGTTGGAGTGAGCATTTCGATCGCACAATTCTAACTGCTTCAGGCGCTTGCATATATTGTGCGCCCTGAAATCTTACATATCCAAAAAGCGTCTGATTAAGGTATTCAACGGATTTATCGTTTCGGCTTTGCTTTATTCTGCACCGGTGTTTTGCAAAATACCTGCATCCGCCATCCAACACGTGGAGTGACTACGAAGACGAACTCATCGAATATTATGCGGCGTGGATTGTGACTGCTTTGTTATCACATATCTCATTGCTGTTCATGCGGAAATGTGCTCAAGTTTTTTAATCAAATGCAATTCCATTCATCATCCGCTCAATAGATATGTGCCTGAAAGACTTAAGAACTCTGGGAAATACAGAATGCCTATCTGTTCTACATCAAGGCGTCCCAAATCCTTCTTCCCCTGCGTGTGTATGTCAGCGAACAATAATTGCTAATTAGTGCTTCGTGTTTTACCAGTAATTAATTCAATTCAATCCTTGCTTGAAATGCATCTTTCTGCTGTACCCTAAGATTCTCATTTCGAAGAATAAACGCCTTATTATTATTATGCAGTACATGCATGCAATATATACAATATTATATATGCAAAATACATGCATGCAGTATATGCTCAATACGACACCGCAATTAAACAAATTAACAACCGATAACAAGTCAAAATGCAAAATTAAAATTGTTCATCTTAATATGCAAAATTAAAAGCAGAAATAACGAAAACAATGCTTACGTGTTGCCTGCTTCATATTATAAACACACTTCTATGAATTTACTGGCCACACGCGTAGACGTCTGTGAGTTCAATGATTGGTTAGGAATGAGTAAAAATACAAAAATACATAGATGACACGATGCATTGCGGCAGATGAGGAATTGTGGTAGCACAGCAAACAAGACCAACTCATAACCGCTTACGCGGTCAAATCGGTATCGCCAGACTCCAAAAGATCCTTCCGATTTGGTAGATATCCTTAAATTAAGACATATCATTAGTATCTGCATGTCAAATAGGTTATTGACATCAATATAATATTCACATTGAGGTATAAATAATAGATAAAGAAAAATGGGAATTGGTGTGCAAAAAAAAAATGATTGAATATTTAGGCTATTTTTCCACAGTGCCTTGATAATAATACTGCTAAACGTTTTGTTATCACATGAGACGAAAAATGAGGACATATAAAATCAGAATCATAAGCACAAACTAGGTTTCTGAAAACTGGTTTAGTAAAAGATGAAGCCGTTGTCTGAGAGTAAACATGATTTACTGTTGGTGAGCGATACCTTGACATTGACATTGTCCAGCTTCGATCAGTTAATGCTACATGAATTATAGGACATGCTGATGCCAGTCGATTAAGCAAAATGAAAATGTCATCAAATTGTTAATTGCTTAATTTTATTAACGTAACTTTAATTTCTTTTATAGCTATTACCTTTTATGACAGAAAATCGAGAGAAAGCTCGCAGTAAGCAGATGATGCTAGGGGTGTACCGATTAGCGATTTTGCTAGTCGGACGATAATTTAATTTGAATTCATCTGAAAACGACGCTTTCGATATAGCGAAAGTGCAAGATACAGTGCAGATTGAGCTTTCGGGGGCTCATTTCTCCGCAAGTACGGCGTCTTAGGAGAAGAAACTTGCTGGCACAATATTTTTGATGGTCATCTGTCAGTTGTACTTGTCTCGCGTGTTTTATTTGCGTATTTTAAAAAAAGAATTCAGTGGCGGTGCTAACTTCACATCACCGCCATTTTGCGGTTTCGGGGACTAATTTCTCGGCAAGTACGGGGATTTAGGTGCTGAAACTTACTGTCACAATGTTTTTCATGGTCTTCTATCTGTTGTGTGTGTTTCGTATGTTTTAATTGTGTATTTTGGAAAAAAAATTTAGTGGCGGTGCTGACTTCACATCACTGCCATGTCGAACTTTCGAGCAGCGATTTCTCCTAAACTAGGGGGAATTCTTTCAAAATAATAGGTGGCACATGCTGGCACACACAAAATGCATCGATCTGTTAGGTTTATTTGAGTGGCACATTCCATTTTCAAGATGGCGGTGCTAACTTCACACACGTCAAAGTTTGCAATTCCGAGCACGCAAGGATTTTTCAAGAGATAGAAAATGCCACTTAAAGAGCAGAAATTATACAATTCAAGCATTCAATTATTGTACGACAAAGCAAATAAATTGAATTCAGCTGTGAATGATCATTTCATTCAAGTTGAGCTATTAGCATTTGTCTTTGCGATTGTTGACCAAGTGGCTCTGATTATCGTGAGTGATTATTTCATCTTATGCAGAAATTGGAGAAATCTACATCCATCACCTTAATTGTTAGTAATGTGCAATTTTCAGAAAATGGTAAGATACTACCACAAGAGCTAAGACTTCTAAAAATATTCGACTGAATCAATTCACCGTTACTAAAAGTACCTAATGTCTGACAATGACAAGTACAAGATAGTCATTCGAAATCAAAAGCACTTCGGTTACTATTGGTGAAGCATTAGTCAAGAGAAGGCATGGAGGACAAGGACATTGATTAGTCATCTATCGCGTGTAGTTAACTTAAAGGCGTTAGAATTTGTGGATACCCAGAAGTTCTGCAAATAGATCAATGGGCTATGATCGTATTATTTCTATCTAATACGTCGTACATACATTTCCCATGACATTTCTGTAAGGTCTTCATGCGGATACTATCAAAGATATGAGCGAGCCTACGTTTGGTGGCTCAGATGCTGATAAGTGGCAATGGCAAAGTGCATATTTACAATTCAGTTTCATCATTTAATCTCAATGCCATCTCTGAATTCTATTATCAAGACGTCAATGTCCGACTGTTCGACCACTTCACAAAAGAAGTCATCGATCGTGGATTTCCAAAAATCCAGTAAACGATGGGAAGGTGACTTGCTTATTTCATAAAATACATTTTATCTGTATTCATAATAATACAAATGCGATAAAGAGAATAGGAGACTGTTCGCTCACATAGCCAAAGCATTTTTTTCAAAAGTTTAAACGTGCCATACCAATTTTTCCAGGCATTTTTGAGAGAAGCATAGGTATCTTGATATACAAGTTGATCAACATTCGTGCTCCAACAAATGATCCTTTGATTCTGTGATGCTTATGAGATGAATGAGCACGGTTTTTTAGCGGTTCAATATGAACAAAATACAAGAAAATGCCACAATCTTTATTTTAGGAAGTGTTCAATACGTCATAGGACCTGAGTTAAGTGCCTTAAATGATGAAGTCAATAGCGTCATTGCTCTTATTTGACAGAATCTTTAGGATATTTGACTCATCGCGAAATTCATTAGCGCCACGGAGTGTCAGACCTGGCAGGCATTGATGTAGAAGATCGTTGTACGTTCTCTTCTGTCAGGATAATTGGTTCGGGATCGTCGTTCATATCGCCCAAAATAATTCCTAGATTATAATGTAAATATTTTGATTTCATGCATTTTCAGACTTTGTAGCAATTTTCATGCATTTTCAATATATTACATCGATAATCACGAAAACAAAACTGATAGCTTTGTTAAAATTCCAATGCCAAACGGAAAATGTCCTGTCGCAATTTCCATATATTCAATTTTTGTCCCTATGTTAGATTGTCAGTATGCTAGACATCTTCATCCCAGGATGATCCAAAAATCTTAAGACTGAATGGTCACAATCTCGGGATCGACAATTTGATATGACAATGCGATTATTGAAATTCATGAAATCAGACAAAGGTATTACCAGCATTAATTCAAGTACAAATCGCAGCACTTTCAGTTTTATTTTGATTTGCAAGAAAGGAAACATTTAACTGCATGGTTGGGCATGTAGTGCACTTGCCTCAGTTTCTATGAATGAGAGAGACCTACACTTTTGGCGGACAAAGGGGAATTTTGATCTGTTTCCTTCCAGGGCATGGTTTTAATTTGTACATATTATCACAAGACTTCAATTATTCACCCGTTTGCCTACATGTTGAAAGTGATGAAGGATATGAAGGCTGCATGTTGAAAATATGGAAGATTACGTTTTTGAACTACCTATATTACATACTTATGAACATGTATACCTGTGGATATACTTATGAACAAATTCAAATATATTCTGTAGAACAAAAATTTATTATAATCAGCTGCAATATCATAGCAACACAAAATTAGAATCGGACTACCAAACGGGCAACCATATGCTTGCTGTAATTCTGATATTATGACAATAACTTGTAGCTGTAAGATTTTTCTGTTAATTGTCTTCAGTCTTGCTCCATTCTGTTTAGGCGTAGAAGTAGCCGTCTATCTGTATCTATCATTCAAAAATTAATACCATGTTTTAGATACAAGCGACTCTATAAATTGGCATTAGGCATATATACAGTAATACCCGCCATACGCAGATGATGTGTTCCATGAAAATTTTACTTTGAGCGAATCAGCGTACAGTACATCGCGGCAAAGAGACGATGGGAAATTAGGTGTTGTGTTCCCAATCATCTGATTTTAGAAGGCAGCTACGAAATTTTTTTCTTAAAAATCATCATTTCAAACTTTAAATCATGTACTCACATGAATTTTTACACACGCAAAATGGATGCATTGTCGATTATTCTAATTTCATTAAATATTGCAGAGTCCCAACCAGCCTCGGCATTGACTTGAAAGATGTCCTCAAACTAGAACAATTTAAGCACTGAATTGATTACCACCCGTAGACCGCGTGCTTCATCCTCACAAGAAGTGCGGCTCAAAGAGGCCCAAGAGGGAGATACTAGAGGAAATACCTTATAACTTGGATACTTTCATTTGAGATCTACAAAATGTGTGATGTGCAAGAGCAACACCATTTTCAGTTACGACGTGAGATATCCTGTGTGCGTGAATTTGCATTCGGACTCTGTTGCAGCACGGATATAATCGCATATAACAAATTACCAGTAAATACCAATAACAGATTGGAATGCTTCATAATTTTTAAAGGGACCCTGAAGGAACTACATGTACTTCTTATAAATTATACATGTTGCTGTCAAACGATAGATTATATTCTCAAACCTAAACGTCACTCAGCGTAGATGAAATATATCTGTTGTACTTACCAATGTCAGCATTGATTTTTTCACTTTTACATAAGGCCATCAGAAATTCATAGTACGTTATTTCGGCACTGCTTGAAAGCAATTGCTTCAGCGTCTCAAATTTCGGAGTGCTGCAAGACAATAAAATGACGGTGCAAGCGATTGAGTTTATAAACATAGTTTCAACAGGACAGTGAACTTTTGTGATTGAAAGTATTATTTGCTAAGACTCCCCTTTATGTCTTGCAAAATTGAAGATGGAAGGAATAGAATACCGGGGAAATTATCAAATTAAGGTGAAACAAATGTCAATGCTTTCTTCATACCTGGTTTCTCGCCGCTCACAGACATTTTGGAGGAGTCGCAAGAATGCAGTAGTAGCGACACTGCCTTCCCGCATATGGTGTTCGCTGTCTGCCATTTTCGCTGAAATGTCGCCACTGTCTGTCGTTCCACCAGGAGAGTTTCGGACGTTTGGCATCACAACTAAAGTTCCTGAGTGATCACCATTGACTAGGGCCTCGTGAAGTTCAAGGCATCGAGCAACGAATTCTGTGATAAAGGAATAAAGAATCAAGATCATGACAATTCATGCGAAAAAAGTGACAATTCATGCGTTTCTGAGTGAAAACATTTCTAAATGAGAATTTGGAAAATGCCCTGACTAGTCATTGCGTAACAGTTGAGTCGGAAAGAGTCAGGTTTTGAAAGATGTTAATTATTATTTTTCTAACGTACAAAATTTTTCGATCGCCATCCAGCGATCTGTTCTTATTATCTTCAGGTACAAAAGATTAGAAGTTTAAACTATAAGGAATTTGAAAATGATATTTACAATGAGATGACATGATGATTTACAATGATATGATATGAAGGAATGTAGGTATGAACAGGTTGTACTGGATTACATATCTTTACCAGTAGCAAAAATAAATTGACCTGACAGGATGTATGAATTCTGTGTTAGATGATGTAGTGAAGAAATGATAAAGTTGTTAGTAAAAAAAGAAATCACTGTAGCTGTCAAGTTCTGTTCTACTATTTATTGTTGGTTTACATTTGTTTATGATGAGTGCTTCACGTAATCTCAAATTTGTGTTGTCATGATCGTGGGCCAGAATGTCAATATTGATGTTCGAATGTTGTACTTTGCACGTTTGAATATGTTTAAACACGGAAGATGAAGGGTTTGTGGCATGTTCCTTGAAGCGGGCGTGAAGAGGTCGTACGGTACTGCCATTATCTACAAGATCCACTGTAACAAATGTGATAAATTTCATATCGCAGACCGTGCGATTGTGACTCATTTCTGACGTCACAAACTGAGCAGACTGTAAGCGAAACGTCGCTCACTCAAACACTGCGATGGTGATGTGACTAGCATCACAAATCACCGGTGCTTCGATGCCTACAGAACCATAACATACTATCCTTAATGATATAAAGCAATTCATGCAGAAAATTCGAAAAAATTCAAGTTGATGTACATATAAACTGCATGTATACATAGAGCATAAGGCCAAAATCGAACCCAAGCAAAGAAGAGCAGAATGCTTTGAAGTATCTTATAGAATATCGCTCGATTAAGATTCTCAAGGCAGACAAAGGTAGTGTTACTATCATATCAACTGTTCTTATCTACTAATAAAAGCTTAATTTGTTGATCGAAGAAGGTCCGCATAATTGACTCACTTTAGATGAATCAATTAGCATAGTTGAAGAATGATTATTGAATGACTCTACACTATCCAACAGAACTGCTTTGCGAATAAGTGAAATAATCAAGCTATTGCCTTTTTGTCTAACTTGCTGTTACTTTCAACATGGAGATTCAATCTATCAACAAACGGATGGAGTTGCAATGTGTGGTAGTCTTAGTTGTTTTATTGCCAATATTTTTCTCCTCCATCTTGAAAAAGAAGCTGAAGAAAAATCAATAGCTAATTGCATTGGCTGGCCCTCTATTTATCTACGTTATGTCGATGATATGTTTTTATATTGGAAAGGAACTATAAATAACCTCGAAAATTTGATAAAGTTTTTGAATTCTTTTAGACCTTCAATCAAATTCACAAGAGAATTTGAATCTAACGGTGAACTACCTTTCTTAGACATTCTTCTAGGAAAGTCAGTATCAGATGGTCAGGTCAAATTTAGTGTCTACATCAGAAAGCCTACATATATTAACTTGTATCTAAACAGAAAATATTGTCATCCTAAGTCAACTTTCTCAGGGTATATCCTCTACTTTAAGTCAAAGGGCCAGGGAACTTTGTTCAGCTGATAACCTCAATGACGAACTTCAGGATCTTGAGCATATTCTAGCATTAAATGTTTTCTCTGAAAAAAAGCAAATTTAGTTAACTTCAAACCAAGAATAACATGGGCTATAAAATAAATGGGCATATATATATATATATATAGACAAAAAATAATGCACCAAAGGCCGGATGGAGAAAACGACAGAATGTAAAAAATAAATCTTTAATTCGTGCGATCCGGATTTCGGAGGATTTCTCACCCTCCTTCTCAAGCACATGAAATAAAAGTGAAATCAACCCTGAAGTACAAATTAGCTGCAATTATTGAGCTTTGATTCAAACTTCAAAATAAAATGGTTTTCTTTCAGCTCTCTATCTTCCTTGCTGCAATGTGATGGTAGTTGGAAGATAGGAGCCGCCTCAAATTTCAGTTCAATATCTTTGCAGCATCTTGCAATGTGTTTGCTCATAGGAAGAGGAGCAATTGAAGGCTTATTTATGTGATATCGATGGAGAGTCAATCTTGTCTTAAACAGGTCTCCAGTCTGACCAACATAGATTTCGTTGCATCCTTTGCATCGTAAAATATACAAGGTGTTTCAAAAGTAGGCTAACAGTTGATTTTGACCTAGGAAATCTATGTTGACCGTTCTATTGGCGATTTACACCTGAATCAGTCGATGGATATCCATGATCAGTCCAACATGAGCCATAGACTTCGAAGTAATTGCTACTATCATTTAGAAGTCTATGCAGTAGCATTCCATTGGCAAAGGAATTTTGAAATCTATCATGGACAAGATATAGCACCAATCTGACATTACGTACATGGATATGTTCAATTAATTTGATTTGAATCAAACACTGTTAGTTTGACTTGAAGTGAATTAAACAAGCTTGAAGCTTTTTTGAATTTGCTGCTTCTGTCATGTCAGGTCATCTAAAAGATGATCAGAGAAAATGGATTTTGAAATCCTTTTGGAAAAACAAGAATGCTGAAAAGGTGCGAATGGAATGGAGAGATGCCTTTCACAGCAATCCTCCATCAAGATTTGCTATTTATCGCATTCGAGATAAATTTGAAAAGACCGGTTCGGTAGAGAATGCACCGAAGTCAGGACGCCCTCGATCAGTTTCAATAACATCAAACGAGGAGCTAGTGGCCCAAACATTTGTTCAAAGTCCGAAGAAGTCAACAAGAAGAGCCTCATTGGAGTTGGACATTTCTCTAAGCTCTACTTGGAGACTGATGAGGAAAGTTGAGTTGAAACCATACCGACCCAGACTGTTGCAGCACCTTCTACCGGATGATGCTGAACGACGCTTGCAGTTTGCTGTGCTCATGTTGTCGGAAATTCGGGAGAACCCAGATTTGCTTGACAAGATAGTTTGGTCTGACGAAGCCAGTTTCAAACTATCAGGTCACGTAAATAGACATAACTGTGTCTACTGGTTCCCTGAAAATCCGCACATGGTATCAACAAATGAGCTGAACCAGCCTGGCTTAACCGTCTGGGCCGGTATGTCAAGCAACGGTGTGATTGGGCCAGTATTTTTTGAAAGAACTGTGACGGCTGAGGTGTACCTTCAAATGCTCCAATCCTTTGCGATTCCTGAGATGCAGTCATTGAACAACTTCAATGAGCTGTACTTTCAGCAGGATGGTGCACCAGCGCATTTTGCAGTGAGTGTCAGAAGCTATCTGAATGACACTTTTCCAGGAAAGTGGATCGGGAGATGTGGTAGCATCCTTTGGCCTCCTCGCTCTCCCGATCTAACTCCGATGGACTTTTTCTTTTGGGGCGTTGTAAAGGAGAAAGTGTACGGACGAAAACCTCACACACTTTCTCAACTCCGATCCTACATCACAGATGCCTGTCAAGAGATCAGTGATGACAGGAACTTATGCAGAACTGTGTGCCACAGTGTGGCCGAAAGACTACAAGAATGTGCCGATGTCCATGGTGGACATTTTGAGCATTGGCGTTCGTGAATTTTTGCAACTTTAAGTTGATTAATTTTTTGATATGTTGAATAGGCCTTGGTTATTCATTTGTTCATTTTTTTGTTAGGAAACCAAGCAAACAAAATGGTAGTTGTTTTAATGTTAATACCTTTATTAATTTCAGCCTCCTCTAGGCCATCGTCAGAAGCTTCTGACGATGGTCTAAGAGGAGGCTGGAATTAACAAAGATGAAGGACATTTGGATGTCAGCTGTTCTTCCTTCTTCGCCTCCCTGTCTTGTGTTGACGACAGCGTCTTCGTGCACCAGGCTGAGGGGCGCGGAGGACATTCGAATGTCAGCTGTTCTTCCTTCTCCGCAGTAACACTGAAACAACTACTATCTTGTTTACATGGTTTCCTAATAATTTTTTTTTTGATAGATGTTGGATAATTATTCGACTTCTCATGATCGGTATAGATTCAAATTGGGTTGTAGTGAAATATGTAGGCATGAAAACACTGGAGATCATGAGATATTTTAATATGATTTACGCGATGTCAAAGAGTATTGAATTTTTGCCCCTTACGAATACAAGGCATATTAGCTATCTGTGGCATCGTGAAAAAGATTATTATGACATAGCTTATTAATCTATAGCATTAAGACATAGCTTTTCAAGGCCAATTTCTACTGTTAGCCTACTTTTGAAACACCTTGTATATAACATTATTGGAGAAACAATCTTTGTTTCTCCAATAATGTTATATATATTTTACGATGCAAAGGATGCAACGAAATCTATGTTGGTCAGACTGGAGACCTGTTTAAGACAAGATTGACTCTCCATCGATATCACATAAATAAGCCTTCAATTGCTCCTCTTCCTATGAGCAAACACATTGCAAGATGCTGCAAAGATATTGAACTGAAATTTGAGGCGGCTCCTATCTTCCAACTACCATCACATTGCAGCAAGGAAGATAGAGAGCTGAAAGAAAACCATTTTATTTTGAAGTTTGAATCAAAGCTCAATAATTGCAGCTAATTTGTACTTCAGAGTTGATTTCACTTTTATTTCATGTGCTTGAGAAGGAGGGTGAGAAATCCTCCGAAATCCGGATCGCACGAATTAAAGATTTATTTTTTACATTCTGTCGTTTTCTCCATCCGGCCTTTGGTGCATTATTTTTTGTCTATATTGTTCTACACATTCAAAATTATCTCTTTTTTAATATATATATATATATATATATATATATAAATTATGATTGGACAATATGAATTATCATATTCTGCAGCATCAAGATTCACTCAAAATGTCTTCTTGTTCAGAGTAAAGGCATATGAGTATTCATAAGCCAATGTACGGTATGCATAGCTACCAACTACATGCAACATTTGATGTATATCAAGCGCACATGTGCAATTATATAGTATTTGCGAGCGTCGTAATTAAATCACGTAGATGATGTTGGAAACCATTTATTCTACTGGTTTCGGATAGGAGTGGAACAGCCGCTCTTATCCTTCATCAGGGCTGTTCCACTCCTATCCGAAACCGGTAGAATAAATAGTTTCCAACATCATCCACTTGATTTAATTACGACGTTCGCAAATACTATGTAATTATATAATCAGCATCGTCAATCGATCCGTCGTTTGGAGTTGTTTGACTGTATAAAACTAAATGTACATGTACATGCATGTTTTCATATTCGCAGATACAACGTATTCAAAAATCGAAATATGCAAACGCGTGTATACTTTTCAAACAGTAACTATGACTCGCGCCAGCAAAAGAAATGCCCATTATCAATTTATCCCAACAATAAGATGCTTTGAAAATTCTGTCGCATCTCGCAGAAATATTTTGCAATGACTAAGTCGCTCTGTACAGAACTCGCTTGTCTTCAAATCCATTAATAAAAATTTGGGAGAAGATCTTGCGTGTGTGTCAATGCAGCTAATAACCTAGCCATCAATGTCTAATGATTTTAGCGTTCGCCATGATTAACACAATTGTAAACCGCACAAACTATACCCGATTGCGCATCCGCACAATCCATGTACTGTATATCCATACAGCAAGAAATATTATCTTAACCCTTAACCTCCCAAGGGTGATTAAAACAATCACCCTTTGTAATCAGCTGCTCCATATTCTTCTAATATAATTTCCATTTGACCGAGATCACTTGATTTTAACTGCACGGGTTTGATACACACGTCAGCGAAGAATTGGCTTCCAAGTGGCAATTGATTGCAGCACGCTAGCTCGTTGATAACTAATCATACGGGAAGATGATACGAATTGACATCTTTTTTGGTGGACCTGATAAGCAGTGCACATTGGCTGGATATCAAGCAAACCAAAAGAAGAACGTGCTGATGCTAGCAAGTCTCCACCATACCGAAGAAAGTAATTGAAAGTCAGACATAATCACTGATTACAATGAAACGGAATGTGCAATTGATGTCGCGGACGAAATGTGTAAGCGCTACACAACTATAGAAGCAGAATTTCAAGGTGGCCGATGGTCCACTTTCAGAATCCACTGGACATCACAGGTGTTAACATGCACACGATCATGTTCTTCACAAATCCTACATGGAAAGATGAGAAGCACAGGTCTGGTAGACGCTACATACTCACGTCTTTGGCAAAGGAATGTATTTCTTGCGTGCACTTTCGATTACAAAATGTCGATGGAATCAAGCGATCGGTTGAGTTTCCAAAAATTCAGGCCCTGGCCTGGCTTCCTCTCCGGAAGCAGCGCTGATCTCTGTGGTTCATGCTTTTAAAATTCTTGGTAGTCCTTCGCCATGTCATGATTTCGTCTTTGGTTGACTTAGACATGCACAGGGATGAGAACGCGGTGTCGCAAAAAAATCCGGAAGATCTCATCTATGGGGCCCATGCGTTACTTTTATTGGGACCCATTTTCAGCTTTGATTCAGTTTTAACTAGCAAAATTTTGACGTTTTTAAAGCGCCGCAGACGAAACTTTCAGCCTTTGGCGAGTGTAGCTAGTAGAATTTTGATGTTCCATAAGCGCCGCACGCGAAGTTTCCAGTCCTTTCTGAGCATAACTACTAGAATTTTGATGTATTTAAAGCTCCACAGGCGAAACCTCCACCCTTTTCGGAGTATAACTAGTAGAATTTTGATGTTTTTAAAGCGCCGCAGGAGAAACCTTCAGCCTTTGGTGAGTGCAACTAGTAGAATTTTGATGTTTTTAAAGTGCCGCAAGCGAAGTTTCCAGCCTTTTGGAGTAATAACTAGTAGAATTTTGATGTTTTATGAAGCGCCGCAGGCGAAGTCTCGACCCTTTTCGGAGTATAACTATCAGAATTTTGTCGTTTTTAAAGCGCCGCAGGCGAAGTCTCTAACCTTTCGCGAGTGTAACTAGAAGAGTTTTTATCCATTACAATACATTTCACTAGAATTGGAGGAGCAGTTTCAGAATTGGAGAATTACCGGTATGCAGAATTTGTACAAGCAAGCTCTAATCGGCCTGTAATTTTAAGTACCGTAACCCCAAGCCAGACATCATTCTTTTAGAATGTATACATAAATCGATCGTCATGAGCTTTTTGCAACAAAGTCTTTAATTGGTACGTAGTCCTCTGTTATTCCAAAACTACTGTTCCATTTAAAAAACTTGACTTAAATGGAGAAAAATGTCGAGTAATTTGCCATGAAATTTTGTGGCGATCCGCTATATAGTATGTACGTTGTAGGAGAGGGGAACTACTAAAGAGCCAAAACACGCAACAAGGAAACATAAATCACGCATCAGGTAGACGACATAAATGAACCGTAGTCTAGTCAAAAAAGTCCAACATCCACAAAAAGGCCCATGTATAGTCAGATGGGGCCCACTGTTCGCCAGAGGGGGACCACTGATTATCACAGAGGCCCACTGATCGTCACAGTAGGCCCGTTGATAGTCAGAGGGGACCTATGGATAATATCGATTGTAATGAATAGTGATCAGAGGGGTCTTATGCAACGAATCATGATTGAAGATGTTTTGACTTAAGACCGGACCATGGGTTACTTCATGAAGATGATTCCATGGCCCACATACCTAATCCCTCCTGTTTTTATTGAATTTTCTGGCGAATCTCAGAAAAGACCTAGATGGTCGTCAAAAAATCCTGAAGTCCGGATAAATCCGGAAGATTCTCTTCCCTGCATCCAATCACTCGCTTGACAGCTGACCAGCTGCTATTGTAATCTTGTAATGGAGTTCTCACTAGTACAACTGGGCCACCTGGGTTTCGGCTTATATACTAATATTCGTTAACACGAAATTATCATTTACCACAGTGGAGTCCTATAGTAAATAATTACGATTCACTTCAGACCCTTTCAACATAATATTAGGGGTGGGTTCTGTTCTTTTATGCCATCATTGGTTAGAAAATGCATCGTTTCTTCCACTGATGGTCCCTTCTCCAATTACAAGTTCAATCGTTTTTTCAACCGCGCCAACACCACCTGATCGAGGCCCAAAGCTAGAGCGGCCCAAGGTTGACATCGGCGTCTCAGCAGATGAATGGAACCTCTTCGAAAGACGATGGATCGCCATTAGAGATGCACGTCGACCCAGCCGCCAGGCCAAAAGCTTGACACCCCAGCGACTATTCCTCTTCATTGGCAGCGTCAAGTCAAGGCCGACCGCGATCGGGACGAAGTGTTTGAAGTGATCGAAAATGATCGAAGTGATCTTATGGCGAGCCTGTGACCTGGTGTCATCGCATGGTTGTGACCAGAAAGCATGACGGGACTCAGCGCCGCACCGTTGATTTATCACCGTTAAATAAATACTGCCAAAAAGTTACCTTCGCCAGCGAAACCCCATTCCATCTTGCCCGTCGTGTACCAAAAGGGTGCATGGAAATCTGTTATCGATGTTTTGGGACGGAAACCATAGTGTCCCTCTTCTAGAAACGGACAGACACCTGACTACGTTCGTCACACCTATCAGCAGACATCGGTGCAAGAGAGACCCTCAAGGTTTCGTTTCAAGTGGAGATGGTTACCGCCGTTTTGATGATGTCCTTGCTGACTTCGAAAGAAAAGAGCGCTGTGAGGATGACCCCATCCACTATGATGACGACCACGAAGCCCATTGGTGGCGCACGATACAGTTGCTACGTCGCATCGGATAATCAGGCATCGTGTTAAACCCTTCAAAATTTCAATTTGCACAGAAATCCGTGGAATTTTCTGGATTCCGCATCACTGACACTTCCATTGAACCACTATCGACGTTCCTTGATACTATACGAACATTTCTCAACCCAATGAGCACGCCGGATATTCGCAGTTGGTTTGGATTGGTTAACCAGCTGGTCAACCATGTGCAGCTTCGCGATGTCATGGCCCCCTTTCGCCCTTTTCTAAGCCCTAGATATCTATTTCAGTGGACCGATGACCTCGATCTAGCTTTCCGCAAGTCAAAGGAATCGATTGTAAAAGCGATCATTCACGGTCTTGAAATATTCAACATGACGAAGAGGACTTGCATCCGCCCACACTGGTCTCGCCAGGGAATCGGATATTTTATCACACAGAAAACTGTCAGTGCACTTCCAAGATACCAGACTGTTGTGAAGATGATTAGCAGGTAACACTTGCTGGATCCCGTTTTCTCAGCTCAACCGAGCAACGACATGCTCTAATAGAAGGAGAAGCCCTTCCCGTTGCATGATGTTTTGAGCAATTCAAGTACTTTACGCAAGGATGTAAAGACCTGTTGGTGGTTGCGGTCCATAAGCCGCTGGCAAAAATTCTCGGAGACCGAACACTTGCTGAAATCACCAACACAAGCCTATTTCGACTTAGGCAACGCACTCTTCCATGGAGATTCGAAATTGTGCACCTTCCGGGAAAATCGAATTGCGCGACCGATGCCATGTCCAGACACCCATCTGAATACAACGAGCAGACGTCTAGCCACACTGAGACGGAATGAATCTGATTACAAACGAAGATTACGCCGAATCTCGGATATCAGCTGCCATTGCTATAGATGCGTCCGATTTTTGGACTGACTTATCCTATGCAACCACTCATGATGGAACTGTGCAGCTCCTCACCTATCACATAGAGCAAGGTTTTCCGGCAGCGATGTCAGCTGGATCCGCGCCTGACGAACTTCAGGAACATCTTCGATGCTTTGTATGTTCAAGACGACGTCATTATGCACGATGACTGTGTCGTTGTCCCTCAATCTCTCCGTACCGCTGCCATCCAGCCCACCAAGGAGTCACTGCTATGGACGCCAGAGCTCGGAGCATTATGTACTGGCCGGGAATCACTAATGACATAAAAGCTGCAAGATCGTCGTGTACAGAGTGCTTCCGTAACGCTACCACACAACCTGCTTCAGTAACCGTCCCCTCGACACCGTTTGATGCCATAGTTGCCGATTCACCTTTGCAATAGTTTGAATTTTCCTATTCGTATTGCATTCCGCACCTTTAAACTTTCTTCCTATTTTTCTTTAAAGGATCGAACACCCATGCCGCTCAAGAGTCGTGTCTTTTATTAATTTCGTTGCTCTGTCGACAAGAGTATACCTTACATTGGCAAGACATACAGACGATTGAGTGACAGGGTGCTCGAGCATAAGAAAGTGATGCTCATGTAACTTCACTGATTTCAAAATTCTTTGTCAATGTCAACATGATAATGAATATTTTATAAAAGAATCGATTTTCATTCAAGATTGTAAACCAAAACTGAACACACAGATACACACTGTATCTAATTCTCTGAAGTTGTTTTGATTGTTGATATCCATGTACTTATCGATTTCAAACATCCGAGTGCTATGATTGACTGTAACTGAATCGCTCTCTGGTATACAATCTGTGCTTGTATCTGCGCATTTTGAATTTACCATGATTATGTCTGCATAAAGAGGAAACCATCAACTGTTGACTCCCCAAGCTCACCTGACTTGCATAGCTCGCCTATTGGTTCGCTTATGTCTCTATTACTTTAATTATGCTTATGCAATCATAATAATATGTATTGAACTTCTTTCTGTATATTTCTGTCACAAATAATCTTCTACGAGTTATAGTTCTTTAAATAGCATTAACGCACTGCCTTTTAAAGGAGGAAGAGCTATCTGGGAAAGATAGTGGGGAGTACTAACCAGACGAAAGGTACTGTATACTCCCGCGGAGGTTGGCTTATAAGATGACGGTTCATGGTAGCTTTGATGGTGGGCCCACACGTTTCCCTAAAGGGTACCAGACGACTGTAGAGTGTGTGAACAGCGTCGTATTTCAGAGGCTTAGGCCTCCGGCGGGCTTGACGGACTTCTTTCGGCTAGCTCACTTAGCTTCGAGCCTTCGGCTCGTCGCACGATCGCGTCGGCTCTCTTCGCCGTCAAGCATCAGATTTCACTCACTACGTTCGCGTAATCTAGCCTAGTCGAATCTAATCAAAAGCCATTGATAAAAAATTAACCAACTCAACATATGACTAGACTAGCATCACAACACTTCTTGCATGGAGCATTCAGGCCTATTTTACCTATTATTTGGTATACTTCACTATTATGAAGTTTAGTGTAACTAAATCGGCACTTTCAGTATATGGAAAACGTCGATTTCAGATGAATTTAAAATAAATAATTTTCCGGCTATCTTCCACCGATTATCCAAATCACTAATCAGTACACCCCTAAAATGTATTATTCAGAGTAGTATGTGCACGTATACATCGGAATTTCATGTATGTGGTCATACAATCATCAGTCAATCATCAATATCACATTCGACAGCTTTTGGTTCACACAGTGGGCGCGGCGTAAAATTCACAGTCTGAAGTTAGCAAGCAAGTGGTTCTTTCTGTGCCTGCACTTTGACACGATTCCTCTTCTCCTGTTTAATAATTTGCCGTTCTTATTTGCCAAAATGAAATATTTTTCATAAAGGCATAATTCACGTTTAAGAATACCGGGCAGGAAAGGTTTTGCATCTTTCATTTATTGACTATACTGCTTTTGGATTTTTGCCACCTTTTATTTTCCAATATTCTTTCGATAATTACGATTCATTATTGCATTTCACATGGTTGAAATATTTCTCATGATTTGTGAATCCTAATTAAAAAGTTCCTTCAGATACTCCAATATATTTTATCTCCTCATATTTGGCGTCGTCACAAGAGATTGCAGCTTCATAAACTATATTCGTCGTGAGGCATTAGTGGGCATTGATATTATTTAAGTATTAAAAAAGCCAGCCATAATACTTACCAGAATACAAAAATTGAATTTGAAAGGCGAATAAGAAGTCAGAGAATGATACAAGGCAGTCTATCGCATCATCTTGTAAAACAATTCTGAAATTTAAGAAATAGCACAATTAAATGAAAATCATCAATCCGTGCATGCATGTGCTATAGAATTCCATGAAAATAATACTTGAACCTATTGCAAAACTTTCCTTGCTTAGCATAATTTGCATATCGTGTACAAAACAATTGCCATTGACGAGGATAGTAAGCAATTGATCCCATTACATTCGTTGTGAATGTGATCATTCAACCAAGACTTCAATATTTCCAAGAGGTTTTTGATCATACAAAGTGTTCCCAAACATCTAACGATATTTGAAATTACATATCATATCATTCTTTTGAAATTTCTAATCAATGACGGTTTAATCCTGCTCGTATTTACAATTCGGATCCTCTTAGTACGGACTCACAGGAATTAGATTGCCGTTCATACAATAGATCGAGAATATAGGGGGATGGATGATCTGAGGTGATACTAATTAGTCAATATTTAATTGTATCACAAGCAACCAAGCGACTTCAAAATAAGAAATTTCCAAAACGGCTTTCATGACTGTTGCCAATCATCAGACGCAGCCATCCATAGTTTAACGAGCATCTTGAACTTGTCAGAATACTTTATTTAGCATCTAAGCTGAGCTTGATATTGAAACTGACATGTTTTGGCATCATTTGTCTGCCTACATTTGAGGTGTGCAGATTGCCATCCATGTACAGCTTGTCAGACGATACAGCAGCAGCATAGGCGCAAAAATATAATAATAATAACAAAATATAATATAAAAACATAAAATAACAATAATTTTGATACTATGAAAGGAAGTGAAATTAATTTATTTTTCGACGCACAGCCAATTTTACTTCTCGAATTTGTTTCTCTCTCTTGAGAAGTAAAAGCAAATTGTCTGTGTTTCATTTCCTTTTATTAAAATGCTATCTAAATGTTTCTTTACAAGTTCGGATGATACTGCTAGAAATTTTGACACTAGTTGATAAAAAATTATGCAAAGCAAGAAGAAATCGAAAGTTTGACATTCGTTTATCGATCCATCAACTAGCCGAATCATTATTTCTGAGGTCTTGAATACGAATATGAAGCTTTAACGTCACTACTTCGCCAAACTGGGGGTTGGACAGTGCTGACATTGTCAGACTTTTCTGGAGCGTTTTGTGATACTTTCAGTAAAGATGCCCTTCCTGCCGACGTCTAATGACAATTTCGGACTCGACCTCAGGACCAAAAGATCGCTAGGCCAAGCACTTAACCTCTGTGCCTAGACTTATTACTGAATCTCAGGGGCGTAGCGTCCGTTGGGGCATTCGGGGCAGTGCCCCGAATGTATTTTTAAATAAATTCCGCAACATATTTTAATCATGTACAATGTGCATCAGTGACCAAACGCTACATCCTATCTTAAGTCTTTATTCATCTTTCCAACAGATGCATGTATAACTGTCGGTGGTTTTATCTCTCTTCCTCCCTCAGGGGCAGACGCCGGAGTGTCGCCGAGATTGCACCGATTGGCAAAAATAACACGAGCCACACATGATCAGCAATGGCATCGACAACTCAGCCAATCTATCAATGTGCAGTTCCCACGCGCCAGAACAGCTCGGCGACGCCTTTCAGCTCGTCGCGGCCACTGCATACAACCCACGGAGAAGCAATCCATCTCTGTGATTCAACCCGGGCGAAGACAGGGAATTCTTTACGAGTGACTGGCTAATCACGGCGTGTCTGACAAACGCGTAGCTAATTGTTTACACATGCATACCTTCATTTCTTCATTATTTGAATTCTTTATTATTTTTATCAAAGTGACTTCTAGATTAGAACCCACCGGGTACTTTGCATATGTGCTGCATGCCATAAGGTACACCGATGCCAAGACTGACTTTAGCCGCGGAAACGGTTTGAAGCACGCTACGCCACTGCTGAATCTATAGCAAATAACCGGAGCGCATTCTGATGTTTTTTGAGTGAATTTATTGAACGTAATTAATCCATCATACAAACCGTTCCAGATTCACAATTTTGTGCTTAATATGAAAGTGGCCTGACTGAGGTCAATACTTGTCAGTATACTCCCAATTATACAGTATACTGTCAACACAGATGATTGTCACCATAGGCGCACAAGCTCTATCTCAAATCTCAAAAGTAGCCCATAAACGTCAGTTCATTATTCTTTGTCTTCCATAAAGCGCTCCAACTGCACTTTCCATAAAAAAATCTCTGTCAATGCCAGAATCTTAGTCTAGGTAGACTCTAAAACATTCGATCCTTCATCGGTTTACTGTAAATGAATTGGGCTCTCAGAAAATAATTCGGCTTTTTGGGAAAAATGGTTTTAAATAACTCATCTTAGCTCACACTTGTCAATACAAGTGTTGTTGATTTATCAACATAACACAATCTCTCATTTGTAATGGTCATCAATTCATCTGTAGATCATGATCATGCTTGTTTTATGTAAATCATTGTAGATCATGTAAAGTAACACACTTTACCATGGAAAGAAATGAAAGTCAGCGTTGAGTTGAATACTACCACATTGAGTGATTGACTTGGAATAATTGACCATAATCTATGTTCAGTACATGCAAACACCATAGATGACTGACAACCACGTTGTGCAAGACAAAAACATTGTACGGTTAATGTAAGACACATAACCATGAATTGAACAACATATGAATGAGGCAATGTTGTGTTAAGTTTGAAAATGTGTTAAAAAAAAGAGATTCACGTCATATTAGCAAGTGCAAATACTTTTCTGAAAGCATTTCTACTCGTGTGCATTTTGGCGCATCTTTCCTTTTCCAACTTATCATTCTCACATCAATTTTTTAGCTTGAAAAAATGATTATGTCGCTATAATCACATGCGATGCGCGGAGATTCGCCAAGTGGTGGGCAGGATGCACCAATTTCTCAAAGTGCATCTTCAAGATTAAAACATTATTTTCAGATGGCACATATAATGCGAGCATTACAGTATATCTGACGGCAGCAGATGACCTAATGTTGAAATAAGCAAGTCAATGTTACATTAATTATGCTTGAGTGTACGGTAGAACAAATCTTTAACAGTATAATAGTGACAATCTTTTTAAAGCATCTGCAGCATCAGTAAACTATCTACCACACTTTTATTGATTTCAAAAAGGTCTTTGACCGTGTGCAGCAAGAAGCTTCGAGGAAAACACCGAGACAACACAATCTCAACGAGGACTTATTTCAAGTTGTTCAGACACTTTATGAAAATTCAAACAATGCAGTTCTCGTAGACAAACTGTTTGGGATTTTTTCTGAAGTACAGCAGAAGTGCGTCTACCTGTTTACTGTCGCCTTTACTATTTGGCACTCCTAGAAGGTTATGTAAGAAGCTCTTGTCTTCTTTGACAGCTCTATATCAGCCGGTGGAGAACTTTTCTGTAATCTTCGCTTTTGTCGATGATATCAATCTGATCGCCGGAAGTGAAGGATAACTCCTACATCTTGTCATCAGAATGGAAACAAATGCAGCGTTTTATGGAATAAAGAAGGCTGCGAAGAAAGCGAAGTTATTGCCAACATCTTAGAAACGACACTGCCCGAACATGAAAATGAATGGGGAAACGTTGGATGAGGCGATGACATTCAAACACCTCGGTGCCATTAAAAACAAGGAAGCCAGGAATCGAGGCATTTGAAATGAAATGCTACTGACTTATACTGAACATCTCACCATTTAAGGGAAAGGTCCACGTTTCCAAAATATCTGCTGAAAAATTCATCCTTCGAACACTTATACTTTATTCCACCAATATTTCAGCATCCGGTTTTGTCAAGGTAGTATATAACTGACAAACCGGCCACATGAATAAAAAAGACGTAAAGGTGGTTCATGATACTGAGATATTTTTAGATCTTTTGATTCATGTGGTCAGTATGTCAATTATATTGCTTTACCTTGAAAAAGCCAGAAGACGAAATAGTGACGGAACTTCATTACAAAACAAGTGTCCGAAGAAAGAAATACTTCCTCTTTTACAGTGCACGAACATCTCATATCTGCAAAAGAAGACTAATGAATATTTTAGGAAGTGAATAACGGACCTCGTCGGCCTACAAGTACCTCTGCTGACAACAGCATTACGTCGCATGATGAAATGGCTTGGCCATGTAGCACGACAAAACCTTTATCTTGAGCTACATTGAAAGGAAGGATCAAAGACAGTCCTAGGAAAGGAAGATAGCAGAATATATGGCTTTCGAACATAAGGATTGGATCCATATGAACATCTCTACTCGGCTTGCAGCGATTCAAAACCGCGCGGCATGGCAAGTAACAAGCAGAGCACAATCTGGTAGCCTACCCCAACGTTCGTTGTCGCTGCTAGATGAA
The DNA here is from genome assembly GCA_907163375.1 of Prostheceraeus crozeri. Taxonomy (NCBI): domain Eukaryota; kingdom Metazoa; phylum Platyhelminthes; order Polycladida; family Euryleptidae; genus Prostheceraeus; species Prostheceraeus crozeri. Next base: position 52,500 of record CAJQUW010001015.1, read on the forward strand.
AGAAGAAGGAAGTAAGCCACTCGTGAAAGTGGAGTTATGAAGCCATCTATTTCTTTATAGTCTGTGATAGCAATCGTTAGAGATCTGATTGTTTGAAGGTTGACAGTCAAAATTCAATAAAATTTTAAACTGAGTAATAATTTGGGAAATAGAATTTAGAATTGCTATTTATAGCGCGATTATAAATACTTCAGCAAATGAATGCCGCCATTGGAAAGTTTTCTTGCAAAAGATATTAGCGACCCTCATGTACTCCTAATTATCAAGCAGGGATCAGAATCTTCCCTCCCCCGCCCTCGGATATCCAGCCAGCGGTTGAAATAATCGATTTTCATGGATCCTGTATGACAGTGAGTAAAAACCAAATACCTCTTCCTTTGCATTTTGTCAATCACTGCCCACAAATGGTAAATACGCAAGCATCTATTTAAAAAGAAAACGACAGAATGATTTTTTGGTAGTGTAGTGTAGTGCTATATCAAATATCTCCTCTGCTTTATGCTACTCTGTATCAAACACGTGCATAATAATATAGAAAAAATGCAAAACTTACCTACCAACTTTCATAACGAGATCAAATGGGAAATTTGGACAGAGAAGTGTGAGGAGAGAATGGTATTCTGCTAAACTGAGAAGATCTAAAATTAAAACGGAACTTATCTAGCAACTTCAAACAATATGACAGTACTAAAAGTGATAATCGGGCATTTATTACTCGCTTGTGATACACCATTCACAGATTAATGAGATGTTTCAACTCCTGCACATCCTCAATCGCAAGGAGGATTGAGTTAATTAATCGACCACTTACTGCCCTGTCCAATATCAAATTTCTTCAAATCTTTCCGTAAATTTCGCAAGTTCCAATAATTTATAAATTTGCTTGACATCTTAAATTCAATGTGTGAGTGTATTTTCAACCAAGTTCTTTGAAAAACTTATCAAATATTAAGGTTATCATAAAATGCACATGCAACTGTTGATCAATAATTTTGTAATAGCTGAAAAATGTTCCGCTAAATAGCAATTGACTTTTCATTAAGCAGAAACTTGCCTCCTCTTTTCCCAAGATGACGGAACGCTTTCCAAAATGTGCGAACAAACGATGCACGATTGTGTGGAGTTGCAGATATAAATTCGTATTTTCGGTAAAGTGTGTGGTTGCCATCGCGCACGCACGCAAAACTGAAAAACGACAATAAGAGTCATATTTGCTGATATCTATATAGCTAATATCTACCAAAGTGGACGAATAAATAATAATTTTTTCGAAAGACCAATGTATTATAACAAAAATCAGAAAATACGTACTATGTCTGATAAAAGTTGCCAGAATCACACAAACGAAGGAATGACGGATATTAGAAAATGTCAGCTTTTCGATTCATTTCGGCCGTAATTTTCAATTTCGTTGTCCGGGCCCGGCCCTCTGGATTTCAAGCTAGTAGTCATTTGAATACAGTTGCAAATGTTGCCTGAATTATTGATCATCATATTACAAGATACGATCAACATGTTTTCCTGTTCTGCATAGCCCCCAACTGAATGCAATTATTTATGGCTATAATAAATGCATGTATTTTTCTCGTATTCGTAATTCGAAATATGGAAACGCGTGCTCACTTTTCAATCCGTAATTATGGCTCAACACCGAAAAGGAAATTTCCATGTTATCTATAATTTATTCCGTTAATAAAATGCTTTGAAACTTATGTCAAATCATGCAGAAATCGTTGTTTGGCTTGTTTTACGGTGTCGGACTTTAAATGCGTTGTTGGAGTCACTCTGAAGGAGAAAATAATGCGTTTATGTCAGGGAAGCTGATATCTTAGCCATGATTTTTTTAGCGCTTGTCCAATGAAAGAAAGTGCGTCTATTAGCGTTCGTTATGATAGACATACTTGATTGTATGAAGTTCAGAAGGACGTCAAGGAAAAGTATCTTCAAAATCGGCGGCCCGGACTCGGCTCGGACGCACTTTCATCTCAAACTAAATGAGTCAAACATGGCATGCACACAATACGCAAAAGTGCACAACATTCATAGCAGATGCAAAATTACATCTTAACGTTCAGCAAAATGTCAAATTATTAAACAAGCAGTCATCAAGTTTAATAACCTTTTACTATTTATTGATTGCTTAACTGGTTATACTCAACCGGCGTGATCGGCATTTTCACTATGGATGGTCGAGTGTACAAAACGATTAACATCGTCACCAAAGCCTACTCGTACATTAATAATTCAATCGTACCGGGCCTGGAGTCAATGCAAGCCCATTCAGAGCCAAGGCCGAGTCATCAGTGTACAGGACCGCTACTAATGCTTTGAAGTCAATGCGAGCCCAGGACGGGCCAAGGCTGAGCGTGTACGGGCCCAGACCTGAGGTTTTGAAGTCACGGGCCGATAATGGTGGTCTGGTTGTGGCTCTGATCTTTATAGGAGTAATCGCAGCATCAATTGCTGTCACGGAATCTCATGCTTAAATGTAAAGATGTGAAGACTATTTTTTTCCTAATATGCAATGTATACCATTGTGGTAGTCTCTCACGCCAGCACAGAACAATCTGCTTTGACGAAAATACACTTAACCCGCTATTGCTCTTATCATACAACCGTCATTTATAGTTATCCTTTAAGTTGATGGCAGCTGATGAGAGGATGTTTGATCATGAAGTTGTTTCATTCTGAAGGTCAATTTGTATCGTCTCCCCAAGAAACGGTTTGCTGCTAAATGTTGTACACTTTATTGCTAAAAAACGTATTTGCATCCGAGCTTTCGCGAGCCGGTTCGCAATCTCAAGGATCGGCAGGAAAGAAAAAAGTTGTCTTTTTATCACTTGATTATTCCATTTCTCATGCGCAACGTAGTAGGAGTGATCATTTTAATTGATCGTAATCGCATAGATGCGATTAAACGATTAATAATCGCTTCACAAAACGATTAAACTTACAACTAATTTCCAACAAATGCCTCAAATTCCCATAATTGTCATTCATAGTCCACACTAATCTACGGACATTGTGCACAAGTACACATGTTATAGAATCAACAGTCGATAAAAATTAATGTAGGCCTAATCATAGAGTAAGTATAAATAGGTAGAGGAGCGACTCAATCAAGAGCCTGTATACACTGAAAATTTTTATATCAAAAGATTCAGTTATTTGCGGAGATAACGTTCCTGCTGTCCAAAAAATTATTTGAGAAGTTTTTAAAAAGCTACAATTTTTCAAATTATTTCTGTATTTATATACTACCGAGATGACGTCCCCTTTTTAAGTAGTGTGAAACAAGTTGGATATCAAAGGAGTGAATATTTGCTAACAAGCATCGTAATTAAGCGGAAATTAAGCTGATGATACGGAAATTTCATGAGCTGCATTATAATGCAAGTCCCTGGAAGTTGAGATCTTATTGAAAGCTTCTTGGCTGAGATGTCATGTTTTTAATTCAATTTTCAGCGGCATGATTTTGTGATTCACAAGGCGTCTTTTCTTGAATCTGAATATAGTGCTGAATAGTAATGTTGACCAATCTACACCTTTTTAAGATCATTTTCTTTATAATGATGCTTTTGCTCTTTCAGTGGCAGGTAGTTTGTGACATGATCACGCTTAAGAAAATAATCTTAAGACATGAGCTTTAAAGCAATGGCAAGCCAACGAATTGCTAATATAACGAACCATATTACCTCTCAAGGCTGTCATGATATGGAGGATTTGTAAATTTCTTTTCTTTCTTCTGTATTGCAGTCATAGTAGTCAAATTCGTGTACATTTCCCCAAAAGTCTCACATGTGGTGCTGGGTTACGTGTCAAGTTCATTTTATGAAATCGAAAGTGTATACACATTGGGGATTTAAAAAATGTTGAGCTACCACTACCTAAATATACTTACCATATGGGCCTAATAGTGATAATCATTTATAGTTCATTCGCTCCACTTTATGGCCCATGTCTCTCTCCAACATTTGACTCAACCTCATCCTCATTCTACCTCTCCCTCCTGCACCATCAACTTTGAACCACATGCACCTCTGGATCCAGACACCATCGCTCTTCCGCAGAGCATGACTTAACCACCTCTAACGCCCCTTTTGTCACAACGTGCAACACCGACTCCAGACCCATCCGTTCTCGCAATTCCTCACTCAACATCTTATCCCTCAGAGACACGCCTCTCATCCACCGCTCAGTCCGCTTAAATCGCTTCTTCTACTCCACGCTCACACCCAAGTATTACGTCTCAAAACGAAGGAAAAAAGTTTTTAGTAAAAATGACACACTTAAAATTACGCTATTTCGAAGACAATTACAGTTTTCGAATCTTCAGAAAATGAGGTTTTTTGTGATATACGATTTATTGCTTAACAATACAAAATTCGCTTGATTTGAATGACTTTTAAAAAAGTAAGTTTTTAAGTCACAAAACGTCCTCAAAATGCCTTCCACCGGCTTGTAGCATCAAATCCACACGCCGTGGAAAAGAAGCAATGGCGCTTCTCAATTCTGCAACGGATATCCGTGAACATTCTTCTTGAATACGATGACGCAGATGCACCAGGCTTCTCGGACTTTGATAGTGAAAGACTCTAGCCTTCAGGGTTCCCCAAAACCAGTAATCCACTGGTGTGAGGTCTGGCGACTGTGATGGCCAAGTTCGTTCGCACCCTCTGGAGATTACGTGGTCAGCACCAAATGTCGCCGGACTTCAGTTGCATAATGAGCCGGAGCCCCGTCTTGCATGAAAATTGTTGATTGCATCCTTCTTCCACCCAACTCGGGACGAACGTGGTTCTGCAACATTTCGAGATAATTTGCTGAATTCACCGTTTGGTCAAAGAAAAAAGGTTCGATGATGAATGAAGCATTGAATCCGATCCACACGCATAACTTTTCGGGATGAAGGGGCTTGGTTAGAAATTCTCTAGGCTTTTCCTCATTCCAGATCCGGCAATGATACCGACTGATAGCTCCATCGAGATGGAAGTAGGCTTCATCACTCCAGATGCTACTCGTAGGTAGGAGATCCTGGTTTCTCAAAAACCACTGTCCAAATTCAACTCGTTGATCAAAATCAGCTGGTTGTAAGTCATGAAGCAGCTGAAGTCGATAAGGTCGCATGCTCATGTGCTTCAGAATTCGATGAATTGATGCAGCTGGAATGCCGGTCTCATTTGATAGTCTTCTGACAGACGTCTTACCATCAGCACCACGAACTGCGCCTTCGACAGTCTCCTGACGTTCTTCCTCTAAAGACGACCTCCCATGACGCTGATTCAAGACAGTTCCAGTTTCTTCGAATTTCGAAACCAACTTTGATACCGCAGAACAAGTGCAAGGATCCCTGATCAAATTCCTTTCGCGTTTCAATTGTCTAATCGCGTTTGTCGGTGAATTCCCGTCGGCATAGTGACAGCGAATAAGATCAATTTTCATCTTGAGATCCATGGCAAAGACAAATTCTTGGAACACGAAACGACTTTCGGAACTTTTCGTTGCGAATGATGAAAGCTGACTACAAGAATTGATCAGTTACGTCAGTCATTGATCGAGAGAGGCATGTGCAAAAGCTACGTCACAGCTGTAATCGACTGCAAGGACAAGCAACAACGCATGATCGAAGGGAACAGAAATCATACCCGCCTCATACAAAGACCATGCTTGAACGCTGATGAACCGTTGCTTGAACCGTTGAAACATTATTGACAAAAGGAAGAACAAAGCATGTTGATGCTATTATGAAGATTTGATGCTACAAGCCGGTGGAAGGCATTTTGAGGACGTTTTGTGACTTAAAAACTTACTTTTTTAAAAGTCATTCAAATCAAGCGAATTTTGTATTGTTAAGCAATAAATCGTATATCACAAAAAACCTCATTTTCTGAAGATTCGAAAACTGTAATTGTCTTCGAAATAGCGTAATTTTAAGTGTGTCATTTTTACGAAAAACTTTTTTCCTTCGTTTTGAGACAACCTGTACTTCCGCAAACCATCGCGCTTCTCACGCATACCACGCACCATTCCTTTTAAATTTTCTAAGACCAGGTTCTTCACCAAGAAACCTGACAACACCCTGAACTTATTCCAAGCACAGCACCGCACCCTCGCTTCCGAGGCCGAATTCGCTCCTCCATTTCCATTCAGCCTATTACCCAGATAAAATTTCATTCAATAAAAGATTCATTTAAAAAATCTTTTCACTGAGTAACAGATTGATAAGATAGACTGTTAAGTTAGCAAGACTAGTTATATTAAGAAGTCAATGTATCAACAAAGTTATATCCATACACAAAGCATGACAATCTGCTGTCAATGTGCTCCAATAAGCAGTTTCAATTATGTTATAGCATGCTTTGAAATATGCATGTAACTTTAATATTTTCCGTCTTTCGCAAGGAGAATGAAGAACTGATAATTTCAAACCATGTTCATATTTTACATATTACATCGTTCACAAACTTGCCGAGTGAAGTATCGTTGAACTCTTTCGACAGAATCAATGTTACGTTGTGAGCCTGGTCTCAGAAATATTTCACAAGCATTAATCAATCAACCTCTACTGTTGATCCCATCATACACAATGCATAAGATGCAAAAGCAATCAGTGAATATGATTATTGAAGATTAATCGTAGGCACATGATTAAATGCAATTCCTATGGATTTGAAACGAATGAGCGATTAATTTTATATATTCGATTGCCAAGAATATGAAATCCATGCTTCGCGGATAAACACTTATCGCGATCGCGATCAGGGCTCAAACCAAATAGCCAATACAAACGGTGAACAATAGTTTACTTACTAATCTGACAAAAATTTCTTTACATTGACTTTTGGATTCTCATCTTTGTAAAGGAGGAGTTGAGCAATACTGTCTTGTAGATATGTGATAATGTGATGTTCTTCTGCAAGAGAAAGAAATTTTCAGGAGATAGTAGCGAAGAGATGCTTAGGAAACTAAGCAAATATGTTAAATAGATTGTTGGAACAATAGCACAACATAAGTTTGCAACGTCGCTTGAGTATGATCTCGTAAATAGGATAAAAAAACTGTTGAGATAAGTGCTATTAGCAGGCTTAACATAGTATTTAGGACTTGGTGCGTTATAACGTCATTATCAGCTGTTACATCGCTACTTTATTGACGGCATAATAAGTAGATTAATTATCAACTCGCTAAGTCTAGCAACTAACCTATTAACTGCCAGCTTTGCCAACCATATTGTCATAATGCAAGTTCCGAGATGCATGCGCTATAATGAAGACACTGAGAAGCTTCATCAAAAAAATAATAATGAAAAAAAGATAATGAGCGCTTCATTACTGAAATAAGCGCTTTTTTTACAATTTAGCACAGATGCTGATTCTCACGACACACCTCATCATTAGGGAAATCAGTTACATGTATCAAGAAGAACAATCAATATCATGCTGTCATCCGGCACAACACAAGAAAGTGATGACAAATCTGCTACTCTCAAAATTCATGTTAGAGCTTAGAGGTTAACAAGGAACTTGTAAAACAAGATGTATCCCTAAAACCTAGGAAAATGCAGAACAAAAAGAAAACAGTTTTGAGAAGCCAAGTTATGTAGATATGTGCTGCAGAATATATGTGTAAAACAAACTAAATGCATTCTTCAACATACAGTATTTCAGCCGGTTATATAATGGGGGAATGCACGTGTCAATAATCATTCAAGAATATTATTCATAGTAAAGTGAATTCTTATCATGAAAATAAAGCCTACCTAAAAAGGCCGCCGCATCAGTCTTCACCCGAGGCATTTTCTAAAAACAAGAACAGGAAAATTGATTCCAGAATATTTGTCCAATTAAGGAAGGTTGTAAGATGAAACCGGTAAGTGCTATCGCCTAAATCAGAAAAAATCAAATACATCACACTTGGTCATATGAGTCTCAAATGAGTCATGTCATTTACTCAGTTTTTATTTCTAGCTGTCAGTAATTTTCCTTACTTGATATTACTACATCGTTCTTCTTAGGCACAGCTGATATCATTGTATATCATAATGCAAAGAAATTTCTTTTATATATTTATTTTTCTTTCGCAATTTATACTCGCAAAGGCTTGACTGCTCTGCTATGTAATCATCAAATAATCGTTGCGGTTTTCTCATCTTGCCACTTATCGGCCTAGCTGTATTCGCCTTTGCAAAATTTTGTATTTATTTATGTTTTATGATACAATTTCTGAAGTTTTTTGTTATTTGTTCCCTACGTTTACTATATAATACATGTATATCCAACATTGAGTTAGTGCATGTTTATACGATGATCTATATATACAGTATACTTACCTATGTATATATATATATATATATATATATATATATATATATATACAAACGCTTAATAAAGAAAGACTCCAAAGCCATTATCTTCATCTTCTCTTGCATGAAGTTGTGTGATGCTACAGCCACCTCTTCACAGACACGCAGCACGCTCACCCACATACGCAAACACCCTAAATGAACCAACACAACTAAAACTATCACACAACCATAAGTCGGCAAATATCTCACACAAACAAAATAGTAAATCATTTCGTGGATCGCATCAATTATTTGTCCTACTTGTACAGAAAATATTACACCTGCTTGAATAATCTAATACCGAAACATAAAAACTTTGTATAGGCTTTACTTACATAAATGGCCTAAAACTGTTAGGGAAAAGTGTCCAAAGAATGCACAGCCAACGTTCAAAGCATTTTTTTGATATCTCTTTCTTCATAGTTATTAACTTACGTACTGACACAATCTTATATACCCAACATGTTTTCATAATCGGACTTTTTTTTATCATTGCTTGAAAGCTGAATAGTGCACTGTATATTCGGATATGCGAGATAGCATAACTTTTATGTTTAATACTGTGAATATAACGTTTACTTCTAGACGGTAGACCTAATGCTATTATAAGCCTCATGAACCTAAGAACTAGCCTATCTGTACAATTTCAGTTAAAACATTTAACCCGATTTTAAGAAAATACATAAATGCAGATTGCAGGAGTGCGGTGATTATGCAAGGAAAACAAAGAATGGCTGTTAAACTAATTCGATGTCGCCACTGTCGGAGGAGTCCGTCGTGCTTTTCCGTGGAATAGTTTAGTGAGATCTTCAATATAAATAGATAGAATGGGTTTCTTGAATTGATTGAGAGTGTCACTGTCTCACAAAAGTTAATCGGAATATGTGGCACATGAAGTATTGAGGCAACACTGAACATGCATGAAAAATACACTCGCGGAGATGAATTGTTCCGGCGTTGTGCACTGTGGCTCGACTTCACCAGTCATCATTTTAGATTTTATTGTTCCTGATGGTAGTGGGAGATAGAGATTGACATGGAGACAGTCGACTCAGTCTGGATGACGAGATTGGCTAGCGCGCATTACAGCGACAGAGTTCACTTCAAGCGTCACATGAGTAGGCCAACTGTGTCTTCGACTGCTGAAGTAAGTGATATTTGATTCAAGTTCTCTCCGTGGTTAATTCAACAAATAGAAATATTCAAATCATTATACTCCTCAAGAGTAGAATCTACTACTCTTGAGTACAATCATCCTACTCCTTAAGTTTCCTTATGTGCACGCTTGGAAGTGGTGTTTATGCTCTGCTTCGTCAGAATTTGAATTTTAAATCGCATTACGTTCAACGGTAAAATTAAAACCAAAGTACCAGCTGATGAAACTTGACATTTTAAGAATTCAAGAAATCTCGAAGTAATTTTCGAAAAAGTTCGAGAAATCAGGAACTCCTTCTTGTCTCGAAAAAAATCGAGAAATCTCTTTCCATTTCTCGTTTCTCAATTCTTGCCCATGTATACTGCTCCCCATAGTAGCCCTACACAAATGAGAACAAACTATAGACGAGCACATGCAGAAGTAGTGGCACATTTATGTACCAGTAAATCACCCTTCTTAAAAGAATACAAAATATACCTTTTTACTTTGTAATCTTCCTCTCTTTGCATCCTTTGTAAAAATCAACATCACAACATCAAACTAGATGTCTGCGTTCGTGTTCGTGTCGTGTTGAGCCTTGCCATTCGTGCTCGTGTTCGTGGTGACAAGGATTCATCGTAAATTTTTAGATCGAGATGAATTGATAACCTAACCTCTTCTTATATCTAAAGACATAATCTATCTACAATCCACTTACTTCCACAACGAAGATGGATAGATAAATGCATTATTCTATTGCACTAACAGAAAAAGTGACATTGCAGATAGATTAGGGACCTGCGAAGCCTCGAGATTCGATTCCAAGTTGTGATTCAAGAAAAATTCGAATCGCTTCGCCTCGCTCCCCAAAAAGTTACTGCAGCTGTTTTCTTTTGATTTAAATGGGCTACTTCTTGTTCGTCACGACTTTAACATTAAGTTTTAAGTCGTCTGAGAGACCAGTCAATAATCTTTCTGGGCACCGGATCGAATGCTTTTCCCATGTCTACGAATGCATGAAACAACGTTTTCTTTCGCTGACTGTATTTTTATTGCATTTGACGCATGATAAAGATAGCATCTGTTGTTGACTTCGTGACTTATCTTGTTGATATTGTGATTTATCTCAGAAAAATAATGACGCCTTCAATTGACTGCTTATTTCATTGAATGCCATGGTATCCGTGTATCTTTCAATAGCTATCCAAAAACGTTTCTGCTATGCCTATATTCTTGTTCTTCTTATTACAATATTCCTATAAATAAACAGTATAATTGGATACTCCTTTGATTTATATTCCAACGGAACGTGAGAATCATGACATGAAAACTTTCTCCATTTATCTTGATATTTCATTGCTTGGATAACATAAATGGGTGATAGATTGCATTTTTTTGACATCATATTCTCAGTCTTCGCTTACCTATAGCTCGTCTGCTGTCCACTATTCCGGTGGTTACAAGGTTTCTATCGCACTTTTTTCATAACAAACCCGAATATTTTCATGCGATGATTCTTTGGATTAGTAATGATCAGTGTCTAACGGTGCTTGCAAGTTTGAAGATTTGTTCGCTGCTCATGTTCGCTATTGTTCGCTCCGTCAGCTCTTCAATATCCTCTGGCTAAGTAAACCGTATCAAAAAGCTAAAGGAGTCATTTTCAAATGTTTAATGATTCGATTCGATATTCAGTTCGTCTCAAAATTTGTCGATTCGCAGGTCCGTAAGATAGATGGCTCTGTGTATTTATGCACAACGATTTACAGTACAAAATTATGACAAGCTTTGCAGATAGGTCGTTGGCTCCACCATATATATATATATTCAAGAATATTGTTAAGTAGTCGACCTGCATTCAGAATTGAAAACATTCGTCTGTATAACTTGCTCCCACATTAACTAAAAACTTTGACGCCATTAAATACTGTGGAGCCTAATATCTAGGAAAGTCAAACTGTGAAACTTAGTTCAGCATATTACGTGTTCTAGAAAATTTTGAAGCCATTTTTTTCTTGTTAAAATTTAGTTTGAAAATTATAAAGATCAATTAAAAAAGATTCCGCTATGATGAGGAATTTTTCTTGTATTTAAAAGACCCTAATTGCTTAATTAGTTGTAAAAAGACCCCTAATTAGTTGTAAGTAAACCAATGTTGCTTATTGATAAAATGTTAGTTAATTTCTTGACTTTGAAAAATATAGCATCTGAGTATTCAAGAGTTCGCATGCCAAAACTTGGGCCTTTGTAGTGCATATTAAATGCACATCTTATGGTAAAATTAAAAAAATAATTCTCTATCTCGATAACTTACTATGACGCATCTTAGGATAAGTCCAAGGCTTAACGGTATTTTCTTCGTAGAATCGGGGAAACCTCAATGTTTTGTTATGTTTCAGTACTTTAGCAACAACATCACTCTATGTAGGAAAGTGTTTCAGAGAGTCATATGATATTTGCAGATATGTTGATGTCACCAAACGACTTCTGGTCAAAGGATGAAGGCTTGAGAAAGCGTGAAGAGTGGGGCTATTGGAGGGAAGTTTTAGAAAACTGCAAATAAATCCATGTTTTGGAAAAGGCTTTTCCATGAAATCTGTAATGATATTGCTTTTTGTCCCCCATCACGTTCTCAGATAGCGCTATAATATCTCAAGGGTTCCTTTATGTTATCAGGGGGTGTTTTAGTTCTACGAAGGTTGATGTCTTGCTCTGTGATACTTAATTCCAATGAGCAACGTTTCTTTCAAGTCACAAAACAGTATTCTGTTCTCTCTGCTATCTATTGTTATCTAATTGATAATCATTATTCACTCCATTGAGACCAGACGTCAGAATTAAATCACACGTTGTTGCCGTTACTAAGCTTAGAAACCATTACAGGTGATATGTGGATTATGCATATTGCATGGCTACATCGCAAACAACTCACTATGTACAACTATGCCTCGGCTTATACCTGCTATGATGACTTACATTTCCTATACTATGTGAATTTATTAAAAAGAAATCTCTTAAAATTCCCGAAACAAAGCCACACTATTCTATTGACACTCGATTCCGTCAAGTTAGACATCAGTGAGACTGATCCAATGGATTCACTTTGTTTTAGAGGGTAAACAAGAGAGGTAAACTCATTTCAAAGATTGCTACACCTAGCTATGCTTAGGCACTTAGTTAGTTAGCATTTCTTGAAACTTCGTCTTAGTATTTTGCATGTCGTCTTCCTTCTAAAAAAATCTCATTTCATTTTGTGTCCAGGAGACGCATATAATTCACTGTATTCAATCGTATTTTTAGAGCTGGTGACAATGAAAAATCAGTAGTAATAGTGTTTTCGGCCACTCTGCAAAAGTGAGCAGGCGAAATCAGAGACAGCGATTCACTCAGACCGCACTTTCGATAGAATGATAATTCATCTGATCAGGAATCAATTTTAGCAAATCCTGAATCCCTAGGTTGTCAGATGCAATCCATGAATTCCATGAAAATGCGAGATTCTGGTTTTCGGGATTACAAATATTCTTTCACAGTATACTAACAGCTTAACAGCACATCTATATTCATCCACATATTCAAATATGCTTCCATAAAGTTGTAGCCAAAGCTTTTAGCTACCTGATCCTTTCCAAGTTTCTTCCAAAATAGCTGACTGTTTCAGAATTCAATCTTACTAAAGATATAATCATCCAAGACTATGTCATCATTAAAGACATTGGTGGACACAATTGATTGACATTGAGCTATACCTTTTTATTAACAGACGCATCCTGCAACTTATAGGACGATTCGAACATAAATGTGCAGCAATAATCTACTTTGAATTTATCATAGCCATAACTATGCTAGATTTATTTATTGCATTAAAATTGACGAGTTATGTCGAAGAAAGCTGATTTGAAAGACTTAACTTTGCTAGAAACATCAAATGTCATGGAAACTGTACTCATGATTGTCAACATGAGAAGCATGAGGAGCACGTGTAACTGTCTAGATTTACATTCAATGTAGCCAGTATGTAGACAATATGTACAATCAATCGCTATTCGGCAAGTAACCCTCGTCAGCAGGCATAACTGTTTACTTATCAATGAATTCTCTACTTCTCTACTGTTATAAACGTCATTGTAATGATTTAGAGGAGCGTAGTTGGAATCCAACAAAGAAAATTGTTTTCCGGCTATGCATCCCTACTAGATAGTGCATACATGTATCAAGCACACAATCTGATAATGTACAGCATTGATTTATTGTTGGATTAGAAGATCCATAAGTAATTCGTTGAACAGCATTAGAAAATTTACTGTTTGAGCTCTAAGGAGCCTGGTCTGGACTTTTCTACTTTAGAGGTCCCAGAATAATCATGCCACTGTAAGTAAAACCAAGAATTCTAGTATTTGCATTAATGAGATCCACGAATGCAATCATTTATGCCACTCAAAATACCCATGTTAATACTTATGTTGCTATGACATAGACGAGTCAGCATAGCCCTCGCTTAAGATAACATGAATCATCATTCAACTCCATTTATACAAAGCTTTTAAAGTTTCTTAATTTGTTCCACCCATTAATGCAATAATGAAACAGATGCAGGTTGCTTCTGTTAGACTGATAGGCTGATAGACAACATAAAATTTACTCCGTAAACACGTTTACTCCTATGCATTTTCACATGCGTTTAAGACAGCCAATCAAATTAAAGAAAGGAATACGTCGCAATTTAAGCATCGGATCTATTCATTTACTTATCGCAGATGGTTACCCAGGTACTCAGGTGTTCTCCCTCTCAGGTTCAAAGCTATTTCCCAAATCTCTACCTGAATAACATCCCATTTATGCTAACCACAAACATAAACATGGCTCCAGCTGACAGCTGGTGTCAAAAACAAGTAGCATGAAAATGGCCATAGGCAATACAAACTTCTCTCTATGAAAACGCATAGAAGTCCCAGACACTAGCTCAAAAACACGTTTACTCACCCCAACCCTATTCATCACTCTCTGAGGAGCCTGTAGATGTAATTTGATGCAGATCTATGCATATTAGATTGAAAATCTATGTGTTTTTTCATCAAAAACACTCATTCTTCACTAACTACTCTCTATGAAAACGCATAGAAGTCCGAGACACTAGCTCAAAAACACGTTTACTCACCCCAACCCTATTCATCACTCCCTGAGGAGCCTGTAGATGTAATTTGATGCAGATCTATGCATATTAGATTGAAAATCTATGTGTTTTTTCATCAAAAACACTCATTCTTCACCAACTACTCTCTATGAAAACGCATAGAAGTCCCAGACACTAGCTCAAAAACACGTTTACTCACCCCAACCCTATTCATCACTCCCTGAGGAGCCTGTAGATGTAATTTGATGCAGATCTATGCATATTAGATCGAAAATCTGTGTTTTTTCATCATAAACACTCATTCTTAACTAACTACTCTCTATGAAAACGCATAGAAGTCCCAGACACTAGCTCAAAAACACGTTTACTCACCCCAACCCTATTCATCACTCCCTGAGGAGCCTGTAGATGTAATTTGATGCAGATCTATGCATATTAGATTGAAAATCTATGATTTTTTTCATCAAAAACACTCATTCTTCACTAACTACTCTCTATGAAAACGCATAGAAGTCCCAGACACTAGCTCAAAAACACGTTTACTCACCCCAACCCTATTCATCACTCCCTGAGGAGCCTGTAGATGTAATTTGATGCAGATCTATGCATATTAGATTGAAAATCTATGTGTTTTTTCATCAAAAACACTCATTCTTCACTAACTACTCTCTATGAAAACGCATAGAAGTCCCAGACACTAGCTCAAAAACACGTTTACTCACCCAACCCTATTCATCACTCCCTGAGGAGCCTGTACATGTAATTTGATGTAGATCTATGCATATTAGATTGAAAATCTGTGTTTTTTCATCAAAAACACTCATTCTTCACTAACTACTCTCTATGAAAACGCATAGAAGTCCCAGACACTAGCCCAAAAACACGTTTACTCACCCCAACCCTATTTATCACTCCCTGAGGAGCCTGTAGATGTAATTTGATGTAGATCTATGCATATTAGATTGAAAATCTATGATTTTTTTCATCAAAACACTCATTCTTCACTAATTACTCTCTATGAAAACGCATAGAAGTCCCAGACACTAGCTCAAAAACACGTTTACTCACCCCAACCCTATTCATCACTCCCTGAGGAGCCTGTAGATGTAATTTGATGCAGATCTATGCATTTTAGATCGAAAATCTATGTGTATTTTCATCATAAACACTCATTCTTCACTAACTACTCTCTATGAAAACGCATAGAAGTCCCAGACACTAGCTCAAAAACACGTTTACTCACCCCAACCCTATTTATCACTCCCTGAGGAGCCTGTAGATGTAATTTGATGCAGATCTATGCATATTAGATTGAAAATCTATGTGTTTTTTCATCAAAAACACTCATTCTTCACTAACTACTCTCTATGAAAACGCATAGAAGTCCCAGGCACTAGCTCAAAAACACGTTTACTCACCCCAACCCTATTTATCACTCCCTGAGGAGCCTGTAGATGTAATTTGATGTAGATCTATGCATATTAGATTGAAAATCTATGATTTTTTTCATCAAAACACTCATTCTTCACTAATTACTCTCTATGAAAACGCATAGAAGTCCCAGACACTAGCTCAAAAACACGTTTACTCACCCCAACCCTATTCATCACTCCCTGAGGAGCCTGTAGATGTAATTTGATGCAGATCTATGCATTTTAGATCGAAAATCTATGTGTATTTTCATCATAAACACTCATTCTTCACTAACTACTCTCTATGAAAACGCATAGAAGTCCGAGACACTAGCTCAAAAACACGTTTACTCACCCCAACCCTATTCATCACTCCCTGAGGAGCCTGTAGATGTAATTTGATGCAGATCTATGCATATTAGATTGAAAATCTATGTGTTTTTTCATCAAAAACACTCATTCTTCACTAATTACTCTCTATGAAAACGCATAGAAGTCCCAGACACTAGCTCAAAAAACACGTTTACTCACCCCAACCCTATTCATCACTCCCTGAGGAGCCTGTCGATGTAATTTGATGCAGATCTATGCATTTTTAGATCGAAAATCTATGTGTATTTTCATCATAAACACTCATTCTTCACTAACTACTCTCTATGAAAACGCATAGAAGTCCGAGACACTAGCTCAAAAAACACGTTTACTCACCCCAACCCTATTTCATCACTCCTGAGGAGCCTGTAGATGTAATTTGATGCAGATCTATGCATATTAGATTGAAAATCTAAGTGTTTTTTCATCAAAAACACTCATTCTTCACCAACTACTCTCTATGAAAACGCATAGAAGTCCCAGACACTAGCTCAAAAACACGTTTACTCACCCCAACCCTATTCATCACTCCCTGAGGAGCCTGTAGATGTAATTTGATGCAGATCTATGCATATTAGATTGAAAATCTATGTGTTTTTTCATCAAAAACACTCATTCTTCACTAACTACTCTCTATGAAAACGCATAGAAGTCCCAGACACTAGCTCAAAAACACGTTTACTCACCCCAACCCTATTTATCACTCCCTGAGGAGCCTGTAGATGTAATTTGATGCAGATCTATGCATATTAGATTGAAAATCTATGATTTTTTTCATCAAAACACTCATTCTTCACTAATTGCTCTCTATGAAAACGCATAGAAGTCCCAGACACTAGCTCAAAAACACGTTTACTCACCCCAACCCTATTCATCACTCCCTGAGGAGCCGGTAGATGTAATTTGATGCAGAATATATGCATTTTTGATTTAAAATCTATGTGTTTTTTCATCAAAAACACTCATTCTTCACTAACTACTCTCTATGAAAACGCATAGAAGTCCCAGACACTAGCTCAAAAACACGTTTACTCACCCCAACCCTATTCATCACTCCGCTGAGGAGCTGTAGATGTAATTTGATGTAGATCTATGCATATTAGATTGAAAATCTATGTGTTTTTTCATCAAAAACACTCATTCTTCACTAACTACTCTCTATGAAAACGCATAGAAGTCCCAGACACTAGCTCAAAAACACGTTTACTCACCCCAACCCTATTCATCACTCCCTGAGGAGCCTGTAGATGTAATTTGATGCAGATCTATGCATATTAGATTGAAAATCTATGTGTTTTTTCATCATAAACACTCATTCTTCACTAACTACTCTCTATGAAAACGCATAGAAGTCCCAGACACTAGCTCAAAAACACGTTTACTCACCCCAACCCTATTCATCACTCCCTGAGGAGCCTGTAGATGTAATTTGATGCAGATCTATGCATTTTAGATCGAAAATCTATGTGTATTTTCATCATAAACACTCATTCTTCACTAACTACTCTCTATGAAAACGCATAGAAGTCCCAGACACTAGCTCTAAAACACGTTTACTCACCCAACCCTATTCATCACTCCCTGAGGAGCCTGTAGATGTAATTTGATGCAGATATATGCATATTAGATTGAAAATCTATGTGTTTTTTCATCAACAAACACTCATTCTTCACTAACTACTCTCTATGAAAACGCATAGAAGTCCCAGGCACTAGCTCAAAAACACGTTTACTCACCCCAACCCTATTTATCACTCCCTGAGGAGCCTGTAGATGTAATTTGATGTAGATCTATGCATATTAGATTGAAAATCTATGATTTTTTTCATCAAAACACTCATTCTTCACTAATTACTCTCTATGAAAACGCATAGAAGTCCCAGACACTAGCTCAAAAACACGTTTACTCACCCCAACCCTATTCATCACTCCCTGAGGAGCCTGTAGATGTAATTTGATGTAGATCTATGCATATTAGATTGAAAATCTGTGTTTTTTCATCAAAAACACTCATTCTTCACTAACTACTCTCTATGAAAAACGCATAGAAGTCCCAGACACTAGCTCAAAAACACGTTTACTCACCCAACCCTATTCATCACTCCCTGAGGAGCCTGTATGATGTAATTTGATGCAGATCTATGTATATTAGATCGAAAATCTATGTGTTTTTCATCAAAAACACTCATTCTTCACCAACTACTCTCTATGAAAACGCATAGAAGTCCCAGACACTAGCTCAAAAACACGTTTACTCACCCCAACCCTATTTCATCACTCCCTGAGGAGCCTGTAGATGTAATTTGATGTAGATCTATGCATTATTAGATTGAAAATCTATGTGTTTTTTCATCAAAACACTCATTCTTCACTAATTATTCTCTATGAAAACGCATAGAAGTCCCAGACACTAGCTCAAAAACACGTTTACTCACCCCAACCCTATTTCATCACTCCCTCTGAGGAGCCTGCTAGATGTAATTTGATGCAGATCTATGCATTTTAGATCGAAAATTCTATGTGTATTTTCTCAAAAAACACTCATCTTCACTAAACTTACTTCTCTATGAAAACGCATAGAAGTCCCAGACACTAGCTCAAAAACACGAGTTTACTCACCCCCATACCCTATTTATCACTCCCTGAGGTGCTTTGTCTCTCATGTAGATGTATTTTGATGTAGATCTTCATGCATAGTAGATTGATAATCTATGATGTTTTTTCATCAAAAACTCATTCTTCACTAACTAATTATCTCTATGAAATCGCATTAGAAGTCCAGACACTAGCTCCCCAAAAAACACGTTTACTCAACCCCAACCCTATTTATCACTCCCTGAGGAGCCTTGGTAGATGTAATTTGATGTAGATCTATGCATTTTAGATTGAAAATCTATGATTTTTTTTCTATCATTCAAAAACACTCATTCTTCTCTAATATTACTCTCTATGTGAAAAACGCATAGAAGTCCGTGAACACTAGCTCAAAAAACACGTTTACTCACCCCAACCCTATTCATCACTCCCTGAGGAGCCTTGTAGATGTAATTTTTTAATTTGTTGCAGATCTACTATGCATTTTAGATCGAAAAAATCTCAAGTGTATTTTCATCATAAAACACTCATTCTTCACTAACTTACTCTCTATGAAAACGCATAGAAGTCCGAGGGGGACACTAGCTCAAAAACCCACAGTTTACTCACCCCCAACTCCCTATTCTATCACTCCCTGAGGAGCCTGTAGATGTAATTTGATGGCTGACAGATCTCCATGCATATTACGATCGAAAATCTAAGTGTATTTTTCATCAGAAAACACTCATTCTTCAATAATTACTCTTCTATGAAAAAGGCACTAGAAGTTCCCAGACACTAGCTCGAAAAAAAACGTTTACTTCATAACCCCAACCCTATTCATCACTCCTTGAGGCAGCTTCGTAGACTGTATAATTCGCGTCGCGCATCGCTCGCTCTCTATGCATTTTTAGATCGAGAAAATCTATGTGTATTTTCATCTTAAAACACTCATTATTCAATAACTACTCTCTATGAAAAAACGCATAGAAGTCCGAGACACTAGCTCAAAAACACGTTTACTCACCCCAACCCTATTCATTCACTCCCTGAGGAGCCTTTGTAGATGTAATTTGATGCAGATCTATGCATATTAGATTGAAAATCTAAGTGTTTTTTCATCAAAAAACACTCATTCTTACACCAACTACTCTCTATGAAAAAAACGCATAGAAGTCCCAGACACTAGCTCAAAACACGTTTACTCACCCCCAACACCTATTCATCACTCCCTGAGGAGCCTCGTAGATGTAATTTGATGCAGATCTATGCATTATTAGATTGAAAATCTATGTGTTTTTTTCATCAAAAACACTCATTCTTCACTAACTACTCTCTATGAAAACGCTTATGAAGTCCCAGGCCACTAGCTCAAAAACACGTTTTCTCACCCCAACCCTATTTATCACTCCCTGAGGAGCCTGTAGATGTAATTTGATGCAGATCTATGCATTTTAGATTGGAAAATCTATGTGTTTTTTCATCAAAACACTCATTCTTCACTAATTTACCCTCTCTATGAAAACGCATCATAGAAGTCCAGACACTAGCTCAAAAACACGTTTACTCCACCCCACACCCTATTCATCACTCCTGAGGAGCCTGTAGATGTAATTTGATGCAGATCTATGCATATTAGGTCGAAAATCTATGTGTTAATTTCATCAAAAAACACATCATTCTTAACTAACTACTCTCTATGAACACTTGAACGCAGTTTAGAAGTCCCAGACACTAGCTCAAAAACACGTTTACTCACCCACTAACCCTATTCATCTACTCCCTGAGGAGCCTGTAGATGTAATTTGATGCAGATCTATGCATATTAGATTGAAAATCTATGTGTTTTTTCATCAAAAACACTCATTCTTCACTAATACTCTCTATGATAAACGCATAGAAGTCCCAGATCACTAGCTCAAAAAACACGTTTACTCACCCCAACCCTATTTATCACTCCCTGAGGAGCCTCTGTAGATGTAATTTGATGCAGATCTATGCATATTAGAATTGAAAATCTATGTGTTTTTTCATCATAAACACTCATTCTTAACTAACTACTCTCTATGAATATAACGCATAGAAGTCCCAGACACTAGCTCTCAAAAACACGTTTACTCACCCCAACCCTATTTATCACTCCCTGAGGAGCCTGTAGATGTAATTTGATGCAGATCTATGCATTTTAGATCGGAAAATATCTATGTGTTATTTTCATCATAAAAACACTCATTCTTATAACTAACTACTCTCTATGAAAAACGCATAGAGTCCCAGACACTAGCTCAAAAATACACGTTTACTCACCCCAACCCTATTTATCACTCCCTGAGGAGCCTGTAGATGTTAATTTGATGCAGAATTCTATGCATATTAGATCTGAAAATCTATGTGGTTTTTTCATCTATAAAACACTCATCTTCTCTAACTAACTTCTCTTATGGAAAACGCATAGAAGTCCCAGACACTAGCTCAAAAACACGTTTACTCACCCCAACCCTATTTATCACTCCCTGAGGAGCCTGTAGATGTAATTTGATGTAGATCTATGCATATTAGATTGAAA
>CAJQUW010001016.1:0-150017 GCA_907163375.1 Prostheceraeus crozeri
TATGTCATTACAGCATTATTCACTCTCCTGAAGTTGTTCAGACTGGCTTTACTTACATAATAGCTTTTGTCCCCCGAGGAAGCGTGAAAGCGTTGGGTGCGAAACGATCAGAATGGGCTTAAAACTTTCTCCCTGAAAGCAATGCTCATGAAGTTAATGGATTAAATAATGGTTCTGGAATCACCCGAGCTGTAGCGAACAGTGGATTTTATAAAAAAGGCCCCGATCAACAAAACTTCGTTTGGTGTCTTTTTGTTCATACTGTTTTATTCATTTCTTGAATAATATGATGATGATGATGATATATTTGTTATCAAGAGTATATACAGCATTCACATACTAAATGGATAATTAACAAATATCAAGCCCAAACGGGCTGCAAGTAAAAGGAACCATTAAAAATATACATAGAAAAATAAGATAATTACCAGATGTCGTATCGAATAAAGTAAGCAGAAATTGATCTTTTAAACTCTGTAACAGTTGAAACATTTCTTTCTTGACTGTAGAGGGAATTCCAATGATGTGTCACATCTACCGTGAAAAAATGATGACTATATGAATGTTTTGATAGGGGGACTTTTGATGGGTATCCGTTATATTTGTGCGACCAGAGTAGGAAAATAATTCTGTTGAGTTAACATCATAGAGCTGATTCACTATCTTGAATAAAACAATGAGCTTTTAACGCAGTCGGCGAGCTTCAAGACTTAACACATTTAAATTGTGCAACTTTGATCTGTAGTTCAAACCATTCAAATTAGAGAATAGTCTACAAAAACGCTTCTGAACTTTTTCAACATGATCAATGACGTATCGACGATATGGACACCATATGATACTACCAAACTCAAGTATAGCCCTCACATGAGCTTTGTACAACATGATAAAGAGTCAAGGATCACGACAGTAAAAAGATTTCTTAATCATACCTAACACACGATTTGCCTACCATACCTAACTTGATTTGCCTTTGAGACAAGTGAAAAAATTTGATCTTTAAAATCCAAAGTTGTACAAACCTTTATGCCAAGATCTTTAGTTATATTCACTTGAGGAATAATAATCTCATTAAAAAATACTCGTTTTTAGGGTTATTTCGACCAAAGTACATTATACTACATTTACTCAAATTCACAGGAGTAGGCCTGCCATTTCTCACAGACCAATCATGGATATCATTTAAGTCTGACTGGAGACTCGCATTTGCGAGGAGAGCTGTAGAAAATTGATTTTTTCGCGCGAACAAAAGCTTTACATCATCATCATACTTAAATATCAAACTGTTGGATACACATGAGTCTAAATCATCAATGAAAATAAAAATAAAATAGGGCCAAGAACAGACCCCTGAATAACTCCACTGCGAATTGGAACAGAGCGAGAAGATTTACTCTGTATTCTAACACATTGAGTGCGATCATGTAAATAATTTGTCAGCCATGAGTGCAAAACACCAGTAACTCCATAATGACGTAATTTCTCTAGCAGAAGTGAATGGGGAACTTTATCGAAAGCCTTACAAAAATCTAGAAAGGCAACGTCACAAGTGATATTGTTGTCAAGATTTCGAGTCAAGTGACCAAAAAAGAGTATTTCAACCGTTTCCATTGATCTTCCGGCTAAAAAGCCATGTTGAGTTGCAATAAACGGAAGATGTGAGACGGCAAACCTCGTCAGTTCTGAACTAATCAATCGCTCCATAATGCGACGAACACAACTTGTAATTGCAATTGGTCGAAAATTTTTGAGATCAGATTTGGAACCTGACTTATGAACAGGGGTTACGATTATTTTCCGCCACCCATCAGGGATGGAACAAAGAGAGAGGGATAACGTAAAAAATTGTACCAATTTCTTCACTAGAAATTGCCCAGCTTGTTTTATTAACAGGTAGCATAATCCTTCGATGTCCAAAGATCTAGATTGTGGTAATTTACGAATAATTTCGAGGGTTTTTTGAAGAGAAATTTCGACAAAGTCAGTGCTATTTGTAGTATTAATTGATGATAATGATTCCTCTGTAAAATCGTTTTCAGAGAAGTTCATAGCAAAATAATTGTTGAATTCGTTTGCAATCCAGTATTTACAGTTTAGTCATCGATAACTATTGAGGAAATACACTCATTAGCACCATGCAATCTTTTTCTCACATAATTCCAAAAAATTTGAGTTGTTACGCATCTCCGAGCAAATGTATCTTTCATACTTGTAATGCATATCTCTAGTGCCGAATGCAAGAGAACTAGATGAGTAATTCATTTTCCAATAATTTACAAGGGTAGGAGAGGTCTGGTACTGATGATGTAAACGGCGATGTCGTCGTAGGATCGTGCGAATGTTTCTAGAATACATCCGACGGTGGGAGTATTGTCGCTTTGGAATAGCACTATCTGCCGCATCCAAAATATTTTGAAGCAACCTATTCCATGTTATGTTTATATTGTCAACACCACTTTGAGAGGGCCAAGAGGAATTGTGGAGACATCTACGATAATACTTCCAAATTGCTTGAGAAAATTGATAATGCTTTGTCACATTTTCATCCGTTGATTGATCTGATGAATGAAGGAATATGAATGACACAATTGCATGGTCGGAGGACCCGAGACACTCTAAGACGGATACTTCATCGAAATTTATAGACTCTGAAGCAAAAATTAGATCTAACACGTTATTTGATTTCGGTCGTGTGGATTCTGTAACCATCTGCTTCAGGAAATTGTCCATACAATAAATTTTTAATAAATAATACAATAATAACAATCCAATAAAGGAGACGCTGAATGCCGTGCCTCATGCTTGATCCAATCTATGGTTGGACAATTAAAATCTCCACAAATAATTTGCTGCATACCATCAAGAGAAGCACATACACGTATTTTTAAGTATTCTATTACGGCACTATCCTGCAATATATAGTCCGGAGGAATGTATATTGTAGTTATCAAAAAATCAATCTGAGGTATTTTGCAGGTGATTCCCCTGGCTCTCTCATCATCAAATGTATTCACAAGAACGGAAGACAATTTCTTTGAAATATAAGTAATGACACCATCACCAATAGCTCCACTTCTGTCTTTGCGATACATATTGTAACCATCAATTGAAAGATAGGTGTCATCGACATCATCATTACCCCAAGATTCCGTAATACAAATAATAAAAGGACAATATTCGCTTGCATATATTCTGAGCAAGTCGATTTTGTTAATCAACGAAAGTGCATTGATTAAATAACCAGTCATTTTACCAACATCTATGGCAACATTGATTGTGGGGAGAGCATCAGTCTTGGAAAATTCAAAATATACCTTTGATAAATCATCAAAATTGCTTGGATAATAATTAGACAAAAATGAAAGATATTCTTCTATGCATTTAGAGATCGCACGCTCTGGATCATTACTATTTTGAGTATGTCAGAATAACTGATTAACAATACTTGTCTCATCGATAAGTTTGTCGTTTGGATAAAGTTTTCCAGAACGTATGTAAACTTTTTCTGTTGGAAAGGATGATCTCAATTCTTTCATTTTATCTCGAAGGCGCTTTTCTTCACGACGTACCAAGAATGTTGAGTCTTTGTTTACGAAAACACGTTTGAAAAATTGTCCGTACTCAATATGATGGCGCATCTTCTTTTGATGAAACAGAACATCATTGCGAGAGGGGAAACTATTAAATTTTACACGTAGTCGTCGATTGCGACCACTCTTTCGTACACCAATTCTAGAACATTCAACTATGCTGTTGTCATCAAAATTATTCGAGATAGTTTCACATATAAATGAGACTTTATCCATGTCATCATCAAGAGGATTATCAGGTATAGGGATTTTATCCTCCGGTACATCAGAGAAAATCAGATTGAGTTGTCTACGCTCAGATTCCAATCTCTCGATCTGAAGTTGTTGTCCGACTATAACGCTTTTAATATTCTTCGTTTCAATATCTAAACGAAGTTGTTCAGCTTGAATAGTATCAAGGCGTTTTTCGAGGGCAGTTACACTAGTGGCTATACTTTCTAGCCTTGCAATGATGCGGTCTTCTGATTGTGAAATCAGACGACTGACATCCTCGAGCGTAAAAGGTGGTTGTGAGGAATTCTGAGAGCCAGACCTAGTCGGACGATTACTCATTGTGTCTCAGGATTCGAACACAAAACGAAAGCTTGAAATGCAACCACTTAGTGATATACACCACTGAACCACAACAGATCTCTTTGAGGAAAGTGCTATTTCATAATGAACTGCACCAAGAATGCTACGTGACGTCAATGATGTTCTGCAATTTCTCGAAATTCAGACACTGCCAAAGCAACTAAGCGGTAATGACAACTCACTAGGAATCAATGGACTGTTCGTATATTCCAAAGTTATGGGATAATTAATCGACGTTGAATGATGCGAATATGACGATGATGATAACGAAGTAGTGAGGATTACGGTGATATAAATTATTTTACTGATGGATCACTGGAGCCTATGGAATTACAGTTATCGATCAATCCGCCTGATAAGAGACAAGAACACGTCTGCACACGTCTGCACATCCGATAGTCACGATATCTTTTTTATTATATACAATATACATCATCATTCATCATGTGTGATAGTTCTCAATACTGATCGATATCCGAGAGATTTCTGGAAGATCTCATTCCCTCTACATGGGTGAAATTCTATAAGAGGATGGCCCATTTTTTCTAGCTCTGCCTGAGACGCTTCATGCAGGCGCTATGTTTATTACATGTCAAGAGAAGGACAACTGGCAATTGATAAATTTATCAAATCTCAACAGATGTGACCATCACGAGATGTTTCAGGCATTTTTGAGATTTGATAAATTTATCAATTGCCAGGTTACTTGTCTTGATAAGTAGCGCCTGTGTGAAGCGCCCCAATCTCTGATACGGCATTCAGTGATTGCAGAATGCAATCCCCCACCTCACCGTACCTGCGTTAAAGCGGTGACGTGTGATTGATGAGGCCAAATGGGCCGCAATATAGTGCACGTATGCACATATTGAGTGGCATTGCCTTGCTCTTGCTCAATGAACTTTCTTCATTATCGTTGTGGATCTCGGAGGATTTTCAATTGACTTTGTGACAGGGATGCGGAGTCGGAGTATGAGTCCTATCAAATGATAGGACTCCGGACTCCGGCTTATAACTAGACCCGAAATATAATACAAGCAAATTATTTATTCTCGTACATAGCTGTCACTGTCTTGATGTCAACTTTCTCCGTCAAACAAAGGTACAGAGACACTGCAGTGCATGCATAGCTTGTAATAATTGAGGGAATGAACCGTGATTGTGAAAAAATGATTGTCATTTCACTCGCTGATTTAGAGAAGATAAGCCTTCCTAGCCTCGATCACACCTACGCGCCAACGGTCACATCAGAGACAAAAATGAAATACTAGTTTGTTTGAGAACATTACCTCTTGCCCTCACGTTAATCGTGTGTGATCTCTCCTCCAAAGCGAATATTAAAATCGAAAGTGTACTCATATTTTTTGGAGAAGGATGGAGGCTTTTCCTGTCTGGTAGAGGCTGGAGAAAAGCCGTGTGAAGCACACATCAAGGAGACAGGAGGAGCCGAGTCGTATGCATCCAACTTAAAGCGACATTTGATAAACTTTCATCGAAGATGATTGATAATTGATGCACCAATGATTGTTCAGGTTCACCTTTTCCAGTGGGTGCCTTCAGTCCACGATCATTATATAAAAAAACGACCTGTTGATTTGTAGTAGTCAATAGGTGCACAATATGCTACTCGCATGTGAAAGCTTCAAGTGCGACCTCGTTCCCTCCACAACTTCTTGCTAGATCCTGGACTATGGGTAATTGGGTATACGTGAAAAAATCGTTTGAGCATTGCCGCTTCCAGGCTGGTGAGTCTTTATTATTTTTTTAAAGTTTGGTCACTGATTTCAGTTTCGTGCTTTTATCAATTTAGAAATCTTTTTGTGCAATGACTTCCCGAGTGCTGTCCACAAATAGACAATAAACAGATGATAATTTCCTTGATCAAATAATGATCAAAATTCTCAGCTGCCTTATACACATTATTGCAATCACTACGTCCTCTTAGGGTACATTCAGATCGGACGCGGCGTGTCCTAACGCGTCTCTGTGTGAGCAGTTCCATAGGTTTATTAAGGCTCTGAACGAAATTATGGACGCGTGAGGACGCCACGCGGCCGGTGTGAATGCACCTTTGCTTTCCCCTGCTCTCAGTTTCTTGGTGGAAAGTACAATGCAGCTTAGAATTTTCTGGAGAAAAGCAGTTGCACTTTTTGGAAGTTGACTCTTAGCTTCAGTTATCACAATGCTGAAATAGAAGCTTATGGCTTCTAGGAGACTTTTTAAGTTTGCACTTGTCTTTTTCCGAAGGGGAATTTAGTATTAGCGGCTTTCTGATATACTATTTCTGGTCAGCAATTTGGATTGAGGAGAAAGGAAACATCATAAGACGGGGATCACGCAGGGTTCCAAAAATCCAGAAATTTTGGGGGTTTCCAGAACACGGGATCTCACAACTAAATCAATGTCAATTTCATAGAAAATATATTGCTAATTTTCATTTGACATAATTCAAGATAAAATCTTGATAGATTTTCGAAATCTTTCAACGTTGTTTCCTGATTGCCATATTTGATTCAATTTTCACGAAAGTGGTTACGAAAGCAATATAATTTTCAAACGTGTTTTGGCTTTGCAAGCATGAAAACAACTATTGCAAAGTGATGAATGGAATAAGTAAATATTTCTGCCAGCAATGTTGGATTCTCAAGGCGAGATGAAAAGCAATGAACAAGCAAATTTGAAATCACAAAAAGGCAAATCATGTATCCATTGATGAAATCTGAAAATAATCAACTTATAGCGTTGACAGGAGGATGGAATTTCTTTATAAATGTTTTTTCGTTCGCGATCTAATGTCGTTGTACCAGCGGGCATTTTATAAATGGGAGTTATAGAAAAAATCTCAGGCTTTTCACCTAAACACCTTATATGCTACTGCTGCTCACAGGGAGGAACGAATATCTTTGATCACGAATTTGGTGTTTGATGGTAAAGTGCTCTTTACTTCTACATTTACACCTATGTACATTGTAGATCTTGGTTGACCGCATGTGATATCTTTTAAGGCCATCCAGCCCTGAAAATTTAGGATGCAGGATCGTCGGGTCTGTACTGAACCAACACGGCAAGCCGATTATACTGCATCGCAAGGAAGCTGTGTTGAGTAGAAGGGTCGCCGTGGTGAGCGTCGAAGTTGCGGGCGTGAGGCCAGGTAGAGCCGCCACGGGTGCAGATCATGGTGGTAAAAGCAATAGCAAATATTCAACATCGTATTCCCACGAAACGTTGATAAAAAGCCCTTGTGATGAAATTTGCAATCTTATATAATAACTTCAAAGTGTTTGCCAAATTTGTGGTAGACTAGGATTGTTAGGATCGCAAGTATAAACAAACGGAATGACCTTTCGCAACTCTTCGTTCTCGTAATGTATTATGCTTGCTGTTTCGCTCCAGCAATCGCATTAAACACCCAATTTGACGACTATATTTTAAGCGTCATCACTTTCTCTTTCTGCTAGAGATAGCGTACAATTTTATTTTGATTTTTAGACACAATTCATTCATCGAAAACAATACCCAATAACGTCTTTTGGTTTTGCCAATATATTGGCAATCAGGATCAACCTGACATTGAAAGCAATAGACAAGACGCGATTGCATGTCTGGACCTAACTTACTTTTAAGGGAGAAATATCTTCCAATTTTGAACGAGGTCATAACAACCTTGCATTCCAAGTTAAGTTTACAAAATATTTTTACTAACTTATTACTAAATTTCTGTGATGCATAACCCACGAAGGGGATTTTGATTATTTTATTGAAGTCATTATCAATTGTTACGCGTGAAGAATTGTTTAATTTACGACCTATAAATTTGTTAATTGTTGATTGAATTAATTGCAATGGATAGCCATTTCTACAGTCCGTTTCATAAAAAGTGGATCATCCTAAAATTTGACTAAATAAAACATAAGTATGATACAGAAAGCATTTTTCATGTTATTTCATGTCCCTTATATATTTAAATGTCCTTATATAATCTGATAAGCTATGATACAGTAACGGTTCTTAGGAAGCTAATATTTTGTGGCCCTACCCTTATTGTCAATGACATTACCAATTCGTCTAGGCATTGATTCGATGATATCGTTGATTTTTGACTGATCTAACTTTCTCCACTCTCTTTTTAACAGTGACGTAAGTTGTGATACGCCATCTGTAGGTAGCAGTGAACGACAAACGTTACGTTTTAGAATACTCCATACATTTTCTATGGGATTCAGATCAGGAGAACGAGCTGGCCAATATAATGTCCTAAGCCCTAATTGAGACTTGCATAAGTTGACTCTACTACTCCTGTGACACGTAGCATTATCATCTATAAATAACCAAGTCGATGGATCACCAAGTTGATTTGTCATTTGGCCAATGTTCATTCGTAAAACATTCACATAGCGTTCAGAGTTCATGGTTCCTTGCTGTATGTGAAGTCTTCTACGAATAGTGGACTTAGAAATAGACGAGTATAGTGCAGCCATCTCAGTTAATGAGAGACTTGGATCAACTTTAACAAATCTCAAAATTAGGCGGTCTATACGTTTGGATGTTTTGCGTGGACGGCCAGAGCCCTCTTTACGACAGAGCCGAAAATCATCATTATGCCATCGATGCACATTTGTGTAAGGGACATTTAGTCGCTTGCTTGTAGCTCGCAAAGAAAGTCCTAGTTCTAGCAAGGCTGACACTTTGCCTTTTGTGAATGCGATCTCGTTATTGTTCATTTGTGCTTTGTATTGTTTTCAACCGGTAAGAGATAGATTTCTAGCTGAAAGCAATCAGGAGTGCTGCCAATACCACCGCAACGAAGTCAGGAAGCTATGGAACATGAAGTCCAGTTAATCACATGTAGCAGTTACATTATTGTTGATGAATAATGGTGCTATACTGGCTCTGATTGACCGATTTTCTTTATTTTTGTTTTGCTTGATAGCTTTTGGCTTGTAGAACAACATATTACATAACAAAGGAAACAAATGTAATTTTATAAGAGTGAGGTATGATTTTGTGTAACATTGCTAAATGAAGATCAAATTATCTACTACCTTTTTATCTATAACAGGAAAACAACTCAATATTCATGCTTGAAATTTCCAGCAATGATATTAGTAAGCACAACTGACATATCTTCCAAATTTCAGAGAAATTCGTTCAAGTTTGGCGGAGTTAGACAAAGTTGAAGTTAGGGCGATGTTTAAGGGTGATCCATTTTTTATGAAACAATCTGTACTTAAGATATTGATAATTTTACTACATTCATTATGGAATAGATTCCAATTGGTGGATACATTGTAAGCACGATGAAGCATGCCTAATACTGGAAGAATTAATACTGACAGTTCATTCTACCGTTTTGAGCTGTGTTCTCAGTTTTCCCTAGTTGTTGCATTTCATTTCACTTGGTCGTTGCACATAAGTAGAATTCATTCGATCGGCTGCCCTCACGGTAGAAGGTTGGATAGCTCTGCGGCTCTGCAATCTGTGCATGTAGCTCGTAAGCTGTTTTACCATCTTGCATATCTATGAGTCTCTGTCTATTTGAGCATGGATATGATCTGAGTCACGCATAACATACGGTACACCCAGAAATGCTGTGTGAAATTTCTTTGATATCTTGGATGTTTTGGATTAGAAAGATCAATTAGAAGACAGATTTTTATTCTTAAGATCAAAAATGTACAGAGTCATTGTCAAAGCACTAGCCATTCAAGTCATTCAGAAAGGAAGAGCTCAGTCATCAAAAAATGTATGAAATAGACTCAAGAAGAAAATGAGAAAGCAATGCAATTAATTCCGATTTACACTATTAACTTTGGCCTTCCAACGTCAACAATGGCTATCATATATGTCTTTTTACATGCCTTTGTCTTCTTGTATGTATTATGATCAGCCACAGCTGTCTATGCTTCAATAAATGCCTATTATTATTATTATTATAACCACGAAAGCGCTCGTGCATTACTTCCATATTACATTGTTTTGATTTTGGTATTTATTGTTATTGGGTATTGTTTTGGATTAATGAATTGGACGACTATCTTTATCTTCAAATGCATTGGCATCACAACTGCTTCAACAATTCATTCAATTATGTAGGCTAAGACAATTGGTATGTATTTCAAAATATGAATATCAATATTAATAATTTATTAATATTAATCATTATTCATTTATTCATATGATATCATTTATTAATTTATCAATATTAATTAATAATTAATATTTTTCAAATTACTGTTATTCTATAGAATTTTACTAATCTTTATTTATATCATTGCATTCCTTTTGAACATCTTGCATGATTGTTTTCCGTCACGAATTCTCAAGTATATTTTTTACATAGGCTATTGACCTCACATAAGCGTGACAGAATTTTGAAACTTGCGTCGGCAACAAGGTCAACTATTTCAACTCTGCTTATGTTTTTGCTTAAGCTTCAAAAAGACATAGTTTTCAACCGTGTATCACAAACTCGAGGAAATACATTTTCGGTGAACGTGTTGAATTAACGCATGAAATACTTTTTGCTGGTAGGCAAATTGCTTTGTTTTCATCATAGGCCTAACTTTGAATTCCAACATGATGGCTATACAAGTCTTGCAGTCACGTTTTAGTCCTTTATTTGAATTTTTGGAGTCAATCATATTTACATATGCAGAAATTTGAGATATGAAATTCTTATATTTAACAGCGTTTTGAATTTGTGATCGCAAATCGCCGTAATTTAAATGGTTCACTGTTTAAGTTGAAAGTTGAGGTCAGTTCTGTTCCTGATGCATTGTTTTAGGCTACTAGATTCAGACTCTATTTAAGCTGTGAAACTGTATTATGTAATTCTAACATGTCATTTCTAAATAAAAAGTAATGTATTAGGTTCTTGACCTGCGAGGAACGCAACTGATGCACTAAGATCTTTGATGATGAAACTAATGCTTTGTGAATTACCATTGATTAATTTTGTGTAGGCCTATAGGTCAATAGTATCTTGCTGATCTATCGCATTGTAAAATTGTAAAAATTTCAACACAGGATAATGGATAGAAGAATTAATAAAATTGCTCAGAATTAACTCTTTTAATGTTGATGAAATGTTTTTTAATTGTACACAAGCAATTGTGCAAATCATCTTCTAGAGTTCAGTATATTGCAAATAATATCAAACTGAACCATTATAGAATGTTTACATGCACTTCCCACAATGTCAAACAACTATTCA
Source organism: Prostheceraeus crozeri (assembly GCA_907163375.1). Classification (NCBI taxonomy): domain Eukaryota; kingdom Metazoa; phylum Platyhelminthes; order Polycladida; family Euryleptidae; genus Prostheceraeus; species Prostheceraeus crozeri. Next base: position 11,374 of record CAJQUW010001016.1, read on the forward strand.
TGAATTTTACAAATTCTGATGCTCTAAATTAATATTAGCTGAAACTTGAAGAGCAGGCAGGCTGTTTTGATGTTTTCCATTCAACAAAAGAAATATTATTCAAATTGACGTTAAATGTTTTTGATGAAAAATAAATAAAAATGAAGCATTTGGTTGATGATGAAGATAATTTCGTGCTGCTTTCAAACATGCTGTGTTTAGGCCCAAGTGTCTCGATTATTGCAAGTAAATGTCGTTTGTTGGGTTCCTCTGTCCGTTTTTCATCGATTTTTGGGTCTTTTGTATCTCTGTGGCCTGTTGCGTGTTTCTGTGTTGCTTTTGCTGCATTTCGTCATGTGATTCTGGAGATCTCATTCCCATTCGGTCCTACGATTTCCTTATTGTTCGCCAGTTCTGTGTTCTGTGGTCTTGATTTTCTATCATCTCATTGGTTGCGTACGTTAACGTGTCTGTAAGAAGTCATCTGTCTTTTTCGTACTCCATGCTGACTGAAGTCACTAATAGATTTTCTAGCCGTAAAAAACTTAGTCTTTCACGGTCTGAAGCTGTCAATGGAAGTGTTTGCGACAGAACTTTGCATGATAACAATAAGGTTATGGCCATCACTGACGTTCTTAACGTTTCACATTTTTCTGCTTAATCCTTCAAGCGAGGTCAACCAAATCGTGATGGCTTGACATTACGCCGTACTGAAAGGGAGCCTGGAAGACGTTAATGGCCGGCCGACAATCTAGCGGAGTCCTACTAAGTTTTAAACGAAAAATCATTATTATGACGATTCTAGAGTTTCGTTGCTTTTTGGATGTTAGTTATTGTTCACATGGAAATTCTAGCTTAGTGAAATGTTAAAGTACACAATATGATAATGGAAAATGATTACTTAGCCTATTCACGTATAGTTAAGTGTAATATAGACAAAAAGCACATTACTTAAGATAATTTATTGAGACTTCAACAGTGATTTTTGTCCGACATTGTCCTTTCCTTCGACAATTTCGCTACATTGTTGCATAAGATATTTGCTGGTGCTCGCAAATGTAGAGTGCTTAAACTGTTCAGGGCTGGAAATAGTTCGAAAAATGAAGAAAATTGACATATCAAAAAGCTTTTACAAATCGATGAATGACAGAAACATGTGAAAAATATATAGCAAATTGAGATGAAAGATACCACATCACATCACGGAATCATCAAGCCTCCTCTGCTTATTACTTGTGTGTAACTTTGCCACTCATCAGGGTAACTTGAATGCCTATACAAGCCTACACTGCCACGTCACGAATATTTGTACCACCATGGCTGACCCCGATCTGATGAGTCATATCAGGCAGTGTATGTGATCTGAATAGTCATTGGGATGTGTGTGCTGCACTGCGAGTACTTGTTGACTATAGAATCAAAGGTTTAAGTCATGGAGTAAGTATATTAGGTAGAGTGGTAGCTCCGCATTTATTAAATCCCCAATGTGAATACACTTTCGATTTTATTTTATGAACTCGAAGTGAATACTGTTGGATATTGTTGCCAAATGTGAGACATGCAAATGTTTGCGGTTTTCAAGAAATTGCCACAGAATTGACTGATCCTGATAGCAATGGGGAAGGAATAATGGTGTTTTACAGATCCTCCGTGTCATGACAACCTTGGAGAACTAATGTTTGTTAAATTAGAAATTCGATAGGTCGCTATTACTTTCAAGAGTATATTCAAGAGTATTTTCTAAAGCGTCATCATGCAGGAAACTTGCCACTGGTAGAGCAAAACAAAATTATCAAAGACAATGATTTCAATTAACTTTGAAAGATGTAAGGGTCCACATCAATATTCAGATTCAAGGAATGAAACATTTAAATTTAGTGAATCACAAAATCACACCGATGAAAATAGAATTAAAAGCTGGAAATTTCAGCCACGAAAGTACACTAAAATCTCGACTATTTCATGAAGACTTCCACTACAATGCGGTTCATGAATTTCCCTTGATAATCAGCTTAATTTCCGCTAAGTTAGGATGCTTATTAGCAAATATTCATTCCTTTTGATATACAACTTGTACCACACTACTTATAAAGGGGACGTCATCTCGGTAGTATATAAATTTGTAAAATTTTAGCATTTTAAAGACTGCTCATTTTTAAAAGCTGCTTTTGGACTGTAGCATAGAGTATATATTTAGGTAGAGTGCCGACTCAAAAAGTTGTCTGTATACAGTGAAAATTATATGAAAATGATAGGACTCCGTATTCCTGCTAAAAAGTCAAGATATGTTCCATCTTGTTGGAAGATGGCGAATGTCGTACCCATGTCAAAAGCTGGTAAATTTGATAGTAAGATATTTCGACCTATTTCCTTGATTCCTACTCTTTCAAAGCTTTCAGAAAGGACTGTGTCCAAATCAGTAGCAAGTCAGTTACTTCATCTGTATGGAGCTAATTAATTTGCTTACAAGCCAGAATCGGGTATTTTACATGTTTTCACGACTTCATTACAAGGATTCTCGATTTCACTAATAATATTGGAATCATTTTGCTTTCGTTTGATCTATGTCGTGCATTTGACTCCCTGTATCATCGAGCCATTGTCCGAACTCTCATTGATGGCTGTTTACCAGACGGTTTTGTTCGCTGGATGTCTTCTTTTCTCTGTGACCGACTTTTTCGCATAAGTTTACAATATATCCCTCCGTCATATGTCATCAGGTGTCCCTCAAGGATAGATTATGTCTCTAATGATCTTTGCTTCTCACATGGGATCATTAATTCAGTGATCTACATGTAATTGTGTTAAGATAGTGAAATACACTGAAGATGTGCTGTTTTTTATACCTGCTTGTCGTGATATTGACATTGAAGAGGATGATATTAATAACTGGTGCTCTTCATATGGATTGTCTTTAAACAGAGATAAAACGAAGTGTATGTTTATTCGCCGCAATAATTCCATTACATATTTGGTCGATTTGGTTGACACGTTCAACTTCTGCTTAACTTGGGACGACTATATTGATGATGTATGCAAGCGTGCCACCAGGAGTATATGCGCTCCGTCGTCATAGTGGGGGTTCGAAGTATGACTTGATCCTTGTGTATAATGCTTATAATCGTTCTTTCATCGAATTCAATTCTCCTGTATTAATCGTCATCACTATAAGAAGAATGGCTCTTTGCTTGCGACATTGCGACGATTGTGCCATCGCACTATCTGTGGTAATGAGTGTCCTAATGATTGTCTCAGTGATTTGGAAAGTCGTCGAATCTGTAGAGCTTCAAGTGTGTTTCACGACGTGCTCAATCCGTATAACGATCTTCACCAGCTCGCACCTCAAAGATTGACATTCTCACGTCATCTTGAAATTCCTATCCCTAGAACTCACCGGCGTGCGACAGCATTCATTACGTTCTGTATCAAGCTGCATGCATGCTGATTTTATACTCTCTTTTTGAACTATCAATGTTTTTCTTTTCTTATTTATTTTATAATTTGTGCTGCAAATAACGGTCTTCTAATTGGCAATTTTCTATCTATGTTGTGACATGTCATCAATGCGTGCTCATGTCACTTCTGTGTTGCTGTGTGATTTTCATTCAGACACACTATTATTAAGTACTTAGTTACAAGGATTTGAAATGAAACCTATGCCTATCGACTTTGATGCTTTATCGAATGACTATTTCAACTTCATTCCTTTTTTTAAGTTTGCTGCAGCTTTCACATTAGGAATTCGACTCTTTCTTGTAAATAGTCGCACGTCGTGCGGAAATTACATTAGAAAAAGCTCTGATAAGTTTTAACAGTTTCGCAATTACGTCCATTAACTTCTTGTCATCGTTATATTTGCATTCACAACAAAGCAGGAAAACATCCTTCTTGAGGAAACCTAAGAACGACTTCTAAGCCAGACTTGTCTATGAAGTACGAAAAATAATGTTTCAAGCTTGAATTCCATCAAAGTATTTAAAATAAACAATGACGGATAAAAAGCCAGTGAAAATACAGCGTGGTGCACGTAAACCGCCGGATTTTAAACTTTTATTACTCCTCAATATTCATCCGATCGTTATGAAATTTCGACTCATACTAGTTTGGAGTATAGGATTTATGATGATTATACCTGTTGTACTGAGAATTGTCAGAAAATTCTGATTCTATTGACCGAATGACATGTAGTAAAATTGACATACCAACAATGTATCATAATTGCAATCAATTAGTACTTCCAAAAGACCAATCTCGGGACGAATTTTTATTAAAGTTGCGAGCTTCCGAGCGCTTCGCTCGTCTTCAGGCAGGCATTGGTCTTTTGGAAGTACTAATTGATTGCAATTGGATGGATCTCGGTGAAGAGGGAGTATTTCACAATGTATCATAACATGTAAAATTTAATGATAAACTTTTCCCTTTATTTTTCCCACGTCTTTATCAATAATGACCAAAACGAATTCAGGTAAATGTCATAGAAAACATTTATTAAATGAAAAACATGAGAAAAAAGTGTTAGTAGTCATCGAACTTCAACGTGTCCTCCTCCATTCTCGAGGACGGATTCGAGTTGCTTTTGGTAGGCCAGAGCAGTTTCTCGACACATCTCAGTTGTCACTTCTTGGAATGTTTGTATGATGCGGTCCTTCAGGTCTTGCATGGATGTTGGCCGTGTATGGTAAACCTTGGACTTGACAAAACCCCACAAGAAGAAATCGCAAGGCGTCAGGTCAGGTGAAAGTGGTGGCCAGGGCATGTTAGGAGATCCACGTCCCATCCATCTGTTAGGCATCTTTTTGTTCAACCACTCACGCACAGGAAGTCCCAGTGTGGAGGTGCACCATCCTGCATGAATATGATGCTCCTGCCTCTTTTGTCCGACTGCACCGCTGGCCAAAATTCCTCCTGTAGCATCTTGAGATACAAATCCTTGTTGACGGAGGTGTCGAAGAAGAACGGTCCGTAGATACCTGATTGGCTGATTGCCACCCAGACGGTGGTGCGTGGCAAGTGCATAGACTCTTGCTTGATCCAGTGAGGGTTCTGGTTGGCCCAATAACGACAATTGTGGCGATTCACACCACCATCCAGATGGAAGTGAGCTTCATCGGACCAGGTTAGTTCCACTAAATGGCTCGGGTTGGCTTGGATGCCCTGTAGCTCCTGTTCTGATTCGGTTTTCCAGATCTTCGTCGTGTAATCGCTGCACCACCTGGACCTTGTACGGATGCCATCCACAGTCATGGAGGATGCGCTGGATAGTGCGGCGACTCACTTGAAGGGCATTAGATGCACGACGGATAGATGTGTTTGGATCCTCCTCGAAGTGCTGCACAACTCGTTCTACATTCTGCTCCGTTCGTTCAGAAGATGACCGGTCCCGCTTGACAGTCACCACACTACCACTGGTCAATAGGTTTGTGTGCCACCGCTTTATGATACGGTCATCCGGTGCTCTCGCGTTCTTACCATACTCTGAATGATAAAGGCTTTGTACCTCCACTGGACTCTTGAGCCATTCGTACCAAGCCGCGCATTTTGCTCGTTCTGCAACCGAATAATCATCCATTCTTCTATGTTAGATTCTTTTCAAATAGTGATTTAATCGTCGAATGGTATTTTATATGACATGGAAGTAACTGAACAATATTCACTTCAAGACTACGCACAATTCGTTGTGTAGAATACGATTCATGCTAAGTTAATTAACTTGATCTAGATTTTCGATGTCAACAAAATGAGTACATGTCATTCGGTCAATAGAATCAGAATTTTCTGACAATTCTCAGTACAACAGGTAGAATCATCATAAATCCTGTACTCCAAACTAGTATGAGTCGAAATTTCATGACGATCGGATGAATATTTGAGGAGTAATAAAAGTTTAAAATCCGGCGGTTTACGTGCGCCACCCTGTATAACTACAGTACGTTTCATAAAAAGTGGATCATCCTAAAATTTGACTAAATAAAACATAAGTATGATACAGAAAGCATTTTTCATGTTATTTCATGTCCCTAATATATTTAAATGTCCTTATATAATCTGATAAGCTATGATACAGTAACGGATCTTAAGAAGCTAATATTTTGTGGCCCTACCCTTATTGTCAATGACATTACCAATTCGTCTAGGCATTGATTCGATGATATCGTTCATTTTTGACTGATCTAACTTTCTCCACTCTCTTTTTAACAGTGACGTAAGTTGTGATACGACATCTGTAGGTAGCAGTGAACGACGAACGTTACGTTTTAGAATACGAATAGTGGACTTAGAAATAGACGAGTCTAGTGCAGCCATCTCAGTTAATGAGAGACTTGGATCAACTTTAACAAATCTCAAAATTAGGCGGTCTATACGTTTGGATGTTTTGCGTGGACGGCCAGAGCCCTCTTTACGACAGAGTCGAAAATCATCATTATGCCATCGATGCACATTTGTGTAAGGGACATTTAGTCGCTTGCTTGTAGCTCGCAAAGAAAGTCCTAGTTCTAGCAAGGCTGACACTTTGCCTTTTGTGAATGCGATCTCATTATTGTTCATTTGTGCTTTGTATTGTTTTCAACCGGCAAGAGATAGATTTCTAGCTGAAAGCAATCAGGAGTGCTGCCAATACCACCGCAACGAAGTCAGGAAGCTATGGAACATGAAGTCCAGTTAATCACATGTAGCAGTTACATTATTGTTGATGAATAATGGTGCTATACTGGCTCTGATTGACCGATTTTCTTTATTTTTGTTTTGCTTGAAAGCTTTTGGCTTGTAGAACAACATATTACATAACAAAGGAAACAAATGTAATTTTATAAGAGTGAGGTATGATTTTGTGTAACATTGCTAAATGAAGATCAAATTATCTACTACCTTTTTTATCTATAACAGGAAAACAACTCAATATTCATGCTTGAAATTTCCGACAATGATATTAGTAAACACAACTGACATATCTTCCAAATTTCAGAGAAATTCGTTCAAGTTTGGCGGAGTTAGACAAAGTTGAAGTTAAGGCGATGTTTAAGGGTGATCCATTTTTTATGAAACAATCTGTAGTTGGTCCAACTAGCACCTTCAGGAGAATCACAACGATGCGCGTAGAATAAGCACCGTACACAATATCAGATGTGAGCGAATGCTGATTGCGCAATTTCAGAGTCCACCTTGGCGGTGGGAATGAAGACAATCGAATTAAATTCGCATTATAATGATATCGATTAGATACTTCGACTATGTAAGATAGCTAGATGCTGTTATCAGAATGCTTGATTAAGGTATATAAAAAATATTTCAATGTTTTTGAATCATCTGCACATTTTACTTATTTAGCATATCAACTGTATTCAAATTTACACCATTTCAGTCTTACAACCTTGAATAGGCCCGATCGAGTTTCAGCATCTCAGATGATCGGGTAGTACGGGGTAGTATAAGATTTGCATAAACGTGTACTTCGCCCCACTATGGGGCGTTTTTTGCCCCCCTGGCGATTTTTTTGAATATCTTTTAAACCAAACAAACTATGACCATCAGATTCCTAGTAGCTTACTTTCTAGGGATTATGCAACTTTTGAGTGAAGGAAGATGAATTTGGCGCAATAATTTGGCGCGAGAATTATTGTGGAATTTGAATGTTTCGAATATTTTGGATGATTTCGGTATATATTCACCTCTAATGTATGCTGCGGCATCAGTTCTTGATGAAATAAGTTGAGATTGCATAAAGGATTCTTCCTACTAAGATAGAGATATTCACAAATGCAAAATATTTAATTTGAATTTATCTGCTTATTATGTATGCTTGTTTGAAGTTTGAAAAATTTGTTTCTAAAAGTTTGAAATTCAAATTTCAAATATTATCTTCTACTATTTTTGTACTTTCGGTTTTGCATCTCATCAGCAATCACTGAAATTTTTCAGAGTCATACTGCTTTTAGCCTCAGTACCTCGATAAAAGTCACCGAATGGGTTGTCTCTTCACGCAGAGACTAATAATATTAAAATGTGCCATTTTAGTGAAAACTGAGTTGAACTAAAAGTTTGAATTATTTGACCTTTGACCTCATCTAATACAATGATGTTTATCTCAGAGCGATTAATAATCATCGTTTTATTAACCACCTTAACCAGATCTCTTCGATTAGTGCACGGTTTATTAGCTTTTGTTGTCATTTTCCATTTCAAATATTGATTTAATGGAAATTTGTTAAAAATGGCAATCTTTGACCTATTACCTTCACCTCAGCCCAGGGATGACCTTAGAAATGATACTGCTGCTGTTTTTCTGAATCCCCTTTCAATTTCTATTCGATTGGTGTGTAGTTTCGCAGAATTGTTGCAATAGCTTGGGAGATCAGTAGGGGGGGTCGAAATTCCGAAATTCGCACATCCCAGTGGGGCGCGTTGGGAAAAACACCCTAGAGCGGCGAGGGGCAACTATAGTAATACATGTACTTGAAAAGGCAGTAGCCTACTTAATACTAATATAAAGTGCAGGCTAGTCGAAATATTGGGTAAGCGGCAATAAGATTTTGAGGGAAAATCCGATGTAGCCGCGACTGTTTATTCAGTTACTGAAAAACGCATACATGATTGATAGGTTGACTCAACGGTGACTTTTTTTATCGATTACAGGAGGTTGAGCAACTCAAAACATTAAAAACCTCTAAGTACTTTTAGAGTGTACAAGATGTAATATACTTGATTTCGGGAATAGAAGAGCTGCACTTGCAATGCACATCTTCATGAACGCGTAAAACGACTCTGAACATATTTTGAATGACTTCATTCCTTCTTCGTCTGACTTCAGTGATCGAATTCTTTTACCTTATGTTAAAAGTGCACGGAGACTTAATGGTTTTATTTTTCGATGTACGAAGTTATATTATTGCTTATGTTAACGACTATTGTACCTCCTACGATTCTCATTTGGAGGTTTTGTATTTTTTGATCAATAAACGCATATTATTATTATTATTATATCGAAACAGCCTTTATTAGCATTAAAACACAAAAACAAGAAAGCAAAGCAAATCAAAAGTCAGTACAAGTGCAGGGAAGTGCAGCTCTGGGTGCCGGAAGGGTCTCAAAAATGCATGCACAGTTCCCTATTTGAATGGCAAGAGCAAGGCGTTGGCGCAAGTTAAGCCATGCGTCTTTCTCGCCGGTCTTGGCGGCAATACGGCTTCCAAGTTTCCTCAGAAAGGAGAATGTCTGTTCGCCGTAAGCACCGTAAGTTTCTGCGGATACGGGTTGGAATGCGAAGTCCTCATAGAGGTCACAGTATTTCACCGACTTTCTCTTCTCCATCGCTGTTGCCACTGATCCGCCACTGAAGTCGTAGAGCTCCAGGATTTTGCGGATGGATGTGCACACGTGACATCCCACGCGATGGGCTTTCCGAGCTCCCACGGGGACAGGCTGATGCCGTCGGCTTCAGGTTCTTGTCCAGCAGCAGTCTAGTAGGCTCCAGCATAGTGGGCAGCTGGATGGAGTGCATCGCCCGGTCCACCAACTCGTTCATCAGCGTATGGCGCAGATGTCGGCCCTTGCTGCGGGGACAGACGAAGCCGTGCGCACCATCGCCGTCCGCCTTAGAACCACAACGAGCGCAGATGTGCTCAATAGATACGGGGGCTCCGATGCGGATGGCAGAAGCGACGCGTAGTTGGTCGTCCGTCAAATGAAGACCGAGCGATGTGGACGGAAGGACGTTAATCCAATCGCCCGATCCCTTTGAGGCGCAGGAGAGCAGTCGCGTGCGGTCAAGCAGCTTGGAACTTCGGAGGAGGTCGTCGTAGGACTGGCGGTGAAGCGGAAGTGTCCATGATTTCTGCTTGGTAAGGGGTTGCAATGGATATGATGGGACTGAACACTGCGAGTACCAATGTTCGAGCGCTGTGTCATGTGACTTCGTTTCCTCGAGCTTCCAGTGACATGAAATAAGCTGACAAACAGAGTCTGAAGCATACAGCGAAGATAAGAATGCTGAAGCAGCTATGAAGGACGCCGAGGAAATACCCAGTCCACTTAACTTGGCTGGGAGCGCAACTTGTCTCTTTTGAAACATTATCTCTCTCCAACATTCAAAATGGAAGACACAACATGCATCATCGATTCATCAATAAGTAGAAGAAGGTCCGTTCTTGTAAGCGAAGGTGACGTTCGTGATGAAGGAGCTTAGGCAAATGAAAACAGTTGCGCAGTAAAAACAGAGCATCATGACACGATAGAATCTTCAAGCGCGATCCCAAGACTTCAAAGGTTTTCTGTGAATCTAGAATCAGGGTCTCAAGCGAATTTTCCCCCAAAGCAGCTCCTAAAAGAGTGATTTTATCTTTGGGAACGAAGGTCAAGTTCGGTAGGAGCTCTTTGAAATTATTGAGGATGGCCGGATCAAGGCTACCAATAACAGACAATTCACATTTGCTACTATTCAACTCCAGGCCAACATCCTTGCATGATGGAATAAACTTCATGAGATCGGCAGGTAGCGAATCATGCTTCCCTAGCAGTGTGACATCATCTAAATAGGCTATCTTGAGTGAGTAACCACTAAGACTTGCTAAGGCATCGTGGAGACCGAGGCGAAAAAGAGCCGTGGCAAGTGGGTCTCTTTGTTGTAGGCCTTCGTCAGACTCAAAGGAAAGATCGCCATAAGTCAACACTGTGGGCTCCGAGTAACGCAGTGAACAGATCAAGCAGATGAGGAGCATACCTGTCCAAACATTCAGCGATGTGGTCTCTCCTGATGGAGTTGAAAGCATTCTTAAAATCTAGCTTTACCAGAATCTCCCCCTCGCGTGGAGCATAGACGCGGTTCCTGGTGAAGTGGATGGCCGCATCCAAACCGGCTCGCACCCCACATCCTAGTTGGGATGGAGCGAACAATTCCTTGAATGCCTGCTCTGAATGAGAGACTGCACACTTGCAGGCGATGCGTCTAAAAGTCTCCCCAACTGCGATGGGCCTGATTCCTCCATCTCGCTTGTTTAGAGCAGTGACATTGGCTCCTAGTAAAACAGCCTTAATGCCCCGGGGCAACTTGTTAGAGATGTTGGCATTGGTCAGATCAGTCAAAGCCGATAGAAGCTGATCTCTTTGGCTGGAGTCATCAATGCCAAGCGATTCCTTCAGGTGTTGAGGGCGCAAACGGGTGATGCCACCTTCTGAACCGGTTGGAAAAGATTTGATGGCCTTGATAACACTGTTTTCGTCTACTGTGAAGGAATGCAATTGACTTGGCTACGGAAAAGGACAACGATCACTTGGTCTACTGGGGTGTTTCGCCTGCAAGGCGGAGAGGATAGTAGGTGTGTAAGGCGCTACATTGTCCTCCGAGCTTACGATTCTAACCGCCCCACGAACGTCTCCGCCCTTGATCTTACCTGAAACAAGAAATCGGAGCTGCTGATCTTGATTCCTTCTCTTTTTCTTATGCGAAGTCGAGCTAGTCGGTCCAATCGATTTCAAAAGTGTGTCAACATCCGCTATATCTTCAAAAATTGCGATTCTCTCGTTTATGATGCTACATAATTTCCTCGAATGTTTCCGACCGTTGTGAGGAGGTGAGCGGAGGCAGAAAGTCGGGAAGAGTAGTAGGCGTGCCCATGAAACATAGTCGTTTTGCGAGAGTGCCGAATCAATAACTTTGGCCACCTCTGATTGAACTGAAAACGCGAAGATTTAGGAATGTGTTTTAACTGAGAGGAACGACATGATCGGATAGCTTGGACTACAGGTTTGAAAACCGTGGGGTCCGATAAATCTTCAACATTACTAGAGGTAGCTGCATTCGAATCATCGGCTTGGCCTGACTCACTAACGTGATCGCTGTTAACAACAACCGAGGGTGTAGGCCTACACGCAGTAACAATTGGCACACTATCTGTGTTTTGACATCTGCCATGCCGTTTGGGGTAGCAAGATATACAGCTGACATTATTGCGAGCACAGACACATCTAACGCATTTAGCGTTGGAGCCATTGCAGGAGCAACATTTAGACATGAGTGGATCGATGTCTATGAGTAGATGAGAGAGAAAGCTTGATGCAGCAGCAAACTGATTGATATGTCATCAAACAATCGAAACGCTTCTGCCGACGACTAGCTGAATGGTAATGCAAGACTCTGAGTAGATATCTATGAACAATATATCTATGATTGACATGTCATCAAACAATCGAAACGCTTCTGCCGACGACTAGCTGAATGGAAATGCAAGACTCTGAGTAGATATCTATGAACAATATATCTATGATTGACATGTCATCAAACAATCGAAACGCTTCTGCCGACGACTAGCTGAATGGTAATGCAAGACTCTGAGTAGATATTTATGAACAATATATCTATGATTGACATGTCATCAAACAATCGAAACGCTTCTGCCGACGACTAGCTGAATGGAAATGCAAGACTCTGAGTAGATATCTATGAACAATCAGTCTAAAAATTTGAAAATGTGTGGCAATGGCCGCATGCTCGTAGCAAGATCGCATTGAGAGAATGTAGAGGTGAATAGAGATGAACAAGAGATGAATGATACAAAACATGGAGAGCCTCTCTGATATAAAATTGAGTAAGAGGGTGTCTAATTAAGAAAAAAGGGCGAACCGATGAGCCGATCCTTCCCACTCTTGGAAGAGATGCAGACCATGAGTAGCCAATTATAAAAACGAAAAAGCACGACTCAAAACCAACACAAACCAGAGCTACAGCAGGCACAAACAGAGGAGAGGCACTAAATGTGAGCGTAGAACACTGAGTGGCCCCAAGGAGGCAGACCAGGGGGGCGAAGATGGAGAAAAGCACGGAAAAGGCGAGGAGCACTACGAGGAACACTATCGTCGTGGAGGCACCGAGGAAAGCTCGCACAGAGCGCCAACCAGGCGGGAATTATTATTATTATATTACTTACCAAACACCTCCTTAGCAATATCTCATGCTTCGTTCGAAACGTCGGGATCCTTGTACGAGTATGTGCTCACTTTTCTTCATAATCTATAATTTGTTGAAATGTATAGAGTTGATACTCGCGCACTCGTCTGTATTTTTCTGTAATTTCATATTTAATGTGCATTTAGGGTGCACTCAATTGCGATCCATTAGTAATTCAATTGCTCAGGTTCTGTAATTTCATTTTTTAATTTCGTTGTCACTGCATTGTCAGACGTAGCACCTCTTGCACCATGCGTGCGTCAGAGATATTTGTTTAGATATCTCTGGCGTTGGCTTTCTGTTCATTTCCAATATTGCGCTTTTAAAACTAATATAGCATTTGCACCTATCCAATTGAAACACAGCTCAAGTTCAGTTGTGCAAGTTATTAAAGAATGGAGACATTTTCATTTTCAATTCACTTCTTATTCAACTGGTAATTATACTTCATAATTTGTCGCATTGTTTTGCGCTTGATCTGACATGCACAGTTTCAGATTTGCGCTAGCTTTCTCAACATCTCGTCTGCAATTGTCTGTGATACATCAGATTTTGAATATATTATATTTTCTGATGATTTCTTATGACTTAGCTGCAGAATAGGCGCGAGTTACTTTGTAGCTATCCGTCTATTTGTCATATTCTGTTCTATTGTGTGTCTCTGTCATTCAGAAAGAAGTGATATCAAGAGCTTGGAAGCTGTTTCAGACATGAATGTTTACCTATTTAGCCTACTTGTTTGCTTTCATGAGAAAGAGCCGAAACTGAGGAGAAAGGCAGGCTGTTTTCTCCTTGTTTGCGTCTCACCCATGATAATATGATATTCTTTTAGTTTTCCCGATACAACATGTTTACAGTGACGAAGGACAAACGGTCTATTGAATCATTAACAAACTTTGCTTTGAACTTTGAAGAAAATAGTATATGAAAGGCTCGTAGAGTGAATATGGGCCACCTAACATATAAAAGGTATAGATACTCCATATATCCACTATATCACAGATATTTGATTGAATAATATGATGCAGTTATGCTGCCTAACTTGAGTATAAAGATCGCTTGAATTCACACTAAAGTTTGAAAGAAGTTTTTGGAATTGTGTAACGTATCAGCTGGGCCTTATTACCCACCGTGTAGAGATATTCAACAGATATTCAACAGATATACAACAGATATCCGTTTGGTCGCCAATACAAATTTCTGTATGCCGTGAACGAGGCCGAAAATGAGACATTCTGAGAATGATGCACGCCCAACGACTATTACCTATGCGTGCCTGCTGAGTTCTACTCGACTACTTTTTCTATCAGACAGTAGTAAAGAAAACACATACAAATCGAGATTTGTTTATATTCTATCTGATTAGCCGAAATGTACTAAGTCTAGTGTCAAAACGTTTGGCGCTCATGCAAAATAGTCCATTAAACTAAGCACATTTCGATTTAGCGAGCATCTTCATCTCGGGCAAAAATGGCTGCAAATGTATGCGAAAATGGCTTTTAATGTGACTAAATTTTAGTCACATTTAAAGCCATTTTCGCATACATTGCCAATTAGAAGTTGTTGTTAGCATAATAACAAAACATACCCATGATAGAAAATGACCTACAGACGTTTCAAGTCAAATTGACGGCTCTAGACTGTTTTTTCACTTAACTAGAAAGTTTTACATGCCCACCAAGCAAGTTGACACACTATTGTCATTGATAAAAGATTCAGAATAAACAGCGATATAGGTGAAGGACACAGCTGGCACTGCTACGTCAATGATGCGTTGATCTAACCACACATTAGTATACCCAATATAGAATAATAAATTGGTGAAGAGTAAAATCAATTGATTGACATTGATGAAGAGCACAATCAATTGATTGACATTGATGAAGAGCACAATCTATTAATTGACATTGGTGAAGAGCACAATCTATTAATTGACATTGGTGAAGAGTACAATCAATTGATTGACATTGATGAAGAGTGCAATCAATTGATTGACATTGATGAAGAGCATAATCAATTGATTGACATTGATGAAGAGCACAATCAATTGATTGACATTGATGAAGAGCATAATCAATTGATTGACATTGATGAAGAGTGCAATCAATTGATTGACACTGATAAGAAAACAATCAATTGATTGACATTAATGAAGGGCACAATCAATTGATTGACATTGGTGAAGAGCACAATCAATTGATTGACATTGGTGAAGAGCACAATCAATTGATTGACATTGGTGAAGAGAACAGCAAATTGACAGGTGGAAAAATCGATAACTAAAACTCAATTCTCGATAGTTATGTATGATTGTTTTTGCTTTTATTTCATTTATTCCCTTTCGTGCATTGACAGAGCAAGTGGCGCTGACATGCTCACGCACGAGTTTAAATGACTTGTTTGTAATTAATTAGGGTTGAAATTTTTCTAACACTTGCAGTCGAAAATGCGCATTGTCCTTCCATTTTCGTACTAATAAAATTATAAGTACTCCTTTAAGGTCATGAAGAATTTTTTAATTGAAACTATCTTATTTGATTTCCAACACGATGCATGAAGCAGGAATCAGACACCTAGATGAAAACACAATCAAAGAAGGCGACAACGGAATAAAAAAATGACATCATGAATATTGGAGATGTCAGTTTACCCAATCAAAGTGGCTGAATTATTAACTTGAAGTTGATTCTTTATGGCATGAGATCCAATCGTTCATCAAAAAGCTGATCTAGCAGAAAAATTACTTTGGAGCTGTCATTTATGTTGAAAGCAACGTTCAATATGCAGTATGCACCATTGATAGATGTGATCCGAAATCTCATGATTGGTAGGCCAACAAATTTAGTGATAAGGACAATTATCAAGAATCCCGTTTCAACGTTTGTCGCTTCATTTTAGCATCACTTGATGATATCTTTTTAGAATTTACAACTTTCCAATTTTTGGTAATTTAAAAGTAGAAATATAACAAATTGATCAATTTTTGCTATTTAAAAACGTTTATCCGCATTTCTCCAATATCAATTCAATCCGTACTATCAATATTCAACATCTATTCCTCACTAGCGGTATGTGTGACGAAAACGTGAAGAGGAGAGGTAATTCGACAGCTGTGCACTTGAACTTATCATACAAATTTCAATGACTCGGAGAGTTCCACTCGTGCAATTTGATTCAGTCAGATGCTAAAATAAGTACCTGTTAATTGACTGAGTCTCATAGAAGGCCTGGATATTTTCAGAAAGTGATTTTAAAAGTGCAACGCAAATTTGCAAATGCACATTTACTGAAGCTCGGTATGAGTCGATTAATTCTTCCTGGAAATGGTCTTTCTCGACTTGAGGTTTCGTTAAGGCAAAAGTGGCGATCAATAGCTTGATCAAAAACATATAAGTAAGATAAGTGATTGAAATTTCTGGCGAAGTTGCCAAATATTAGTGACCACCTGTGAACGTACCACTTACCCTTATAAGGACCATATGGCTCTACAGAGCCACTGAACAACAAAGATAAATTTATTTCAACCTTCATTTTGTTAGTCTTTCGAATTTGTAGTGTAACTGACAAAACTTCATTAAAGTCAGACAAAATTTAGAAGATCAACTTTTTATGATCATCACTGTATAAAGTCCATCTTCGATATGCGCCATGTTATGACGTGAAAAAAGAGCCATAATTTGATGTTTTGCGGAGATTTCGTTCCCCTGGTCCAAAAAATTATTTCAGCAGTTTTTGAAAGAGCTCAATTTTTTCAAATATATACTACCGACATGAAGCCACTGTGCAAGTACAATTTGGGTATCAAAAGGAATGAATATTTGCTGACAAGCATAATAACTGACCGAAATAATACCGATGATCAAAGGAATTTCATGATCCGCATTATAATGGAATTCTTCAAGGTAAAGTAGAAATCTTACTGTGCTTTCATGGCTGAAATTTCAAGTTTTTTAATTCAATTTTCATCGGCATGATTTCATGATTCACTAAATTTATGTTTCATTTCTTGAACCTGAATAGGAATGTGGACTCAGTTACATCTTTTAAAGGTTATTGAAATCATTGCCTTTGATTATGTTACTTTGGTCTACCAGTGGCAGGTTGTTTGTGATATGATCAGGCTTAAGAAAATGCTCTTGAGGTTGAGAATGAAAGCAGCCTATCGCATTGCTAATTTAACAAACAGCACCTCTCCAGGACTGTCATGACAAGGAAAATCTGTAAAATACCATCAATCCTTCTGCATTGCTATCATGATCAGTCAATTCCGTGGTAATTTCTTCAAAACTGCAAAAAATTTCCCAATCTCACATTTGCGGTAACAATACCCGAATACCCAATTAACTGTGCTAATTCTCGAGTTCATTAAATAAAATCGAAACTGGATACACATTAAGGATTTAATATATGCTGAGTTGCTACTCTACCTAATATACTTACTCTATGCTCTCAAATTCTGGTAGTGGGATAGTCATATATGAACATGTTTCTCAATTAGACAATGAAGCAACTGTGAGACCATCTGTAAGATCTGTGAGTTGGCTTAGGCTGTGCTCCCTTTTCTTTTCAAATGCACATAACTTTCTCAAATCTCTCCGCAGCCTCGTCGTTCAAGCATTTGTTTGCACTTTGCACACTCAAACGCAAACACACACTGTTAAATTTCAATAATTTCAAGTTAGTTAGAGCGAGAAGTAGAGGTCTAATATTTGATAAATCAATTTAAATTAATAGTCAGATACTTCCTGTGTAAGATTATTGTCTTGCTCAGTTCGACAACTGTAATAGAAGTTCACTGGTTTCGACACGACTAAAAGTTTCTATAACTCTTGATAAACTGAACTTATTGAAATTGCTTTTGTTTTTTATTTTCTGTCTATTTAATTTTGCTCTCGATGACCACTTTGTAAGCATAAAACATCTGCACAACATGCACTGATGCTGCTATAATATGTAGACAAACATTTAACAGTTTAGGTTCATCAGCTTAAGTTCAAGTGAACCAGGATATGGAATATTGTCAATTTGAACTTCAAAGAATTTCAGCAGATAAAAGCACTTTTTAATGATGATGGAAATTGAAATTACAATCTCAATGTCATGTACAATTTTGCACAAGACAGAGACTTCTTTACTTCCAAAATTATAAGCAAGCAAGAAACTCATGATCAGTTGGAAACTGCGGATAGACTGCTACTTATTTTGAGCTGAAGCTACACTTCAACGATATGCAGTAATGCTAATATCCATTGACAATCCAACCAAAGTTTTCAGTGGATTAAAGCAATTGCTAAAAGCTCAGTGTCATTTATTTTATTCTGTGGAATACAGAAACCGCGCTCTTACATCAAGCTAAAAAATATAGTCTCTAAAAGCTTATTTTAACCAGGTAATAAGCATTATAAGCAAAGTTTAACCCAAGATCATGCCAGATTATAATTCGTAAAGGTAAATTTATACAAGCATCCATTCAATGAAATATATATTACTATTTTAGGGTAAACAGAAAAAATAAATATTGAGTTGCAGCCTCAGTTGAATAATGGGAAAAGACCTGAATATCTTAGTATTACAAGATATAGAATATTGTGTTCATAAAGAAAGCTACGTGTAATTTATTTCTACTCAAAGTAAGAGTGAGGTATCATTAAAAAATAGACATTTGATTGAAAAGAGGCATTTTAGTCAGACACGGCGGCCACAGTGAAAGGATTTTCAAAAACTTCAATCCACAACCAGTTGGATTTTCATGTGTATCTTTTATAACCTGTCCGCTAAGAATATGAACCAGGTAGAACTCGGCAGACGCGCAGATTCGTAGCAGCCATGGATAGAGTGCACTGCATTCTCCTGAATTTCCATTTTTAGCCTCGTTCCCTGCAGAAACTCGTGCTGCCTGTCGAACGAAATAATTCAACCATCTAGCTATCATGCTACTAATGTCAATCAAGTGTAACAATTCGATGCTGCCAAATTGAACCAATATTCTGCTATATCAAAAGCACTTCTTCAGAAGTAATCTCATGCTTCTTCTTAGCATTTTATTGAAAATGAGGTACTTAAATAATAACCATGCGTTTTCAAGGGAAGAATTCTAATGAGAACCAAAAATGTGCTTTAATAATGAGTGCACTGAATTTGAGACAAGAATGGATGTTGCTCTTCGCCCGTTCGTGAGGTCTACAACGATCAATGCAGCAATGACACACTTGTGTTCGCCTCAGTTACACTGTCAAATATCACTTTTCTCGCAGTGACTATACAGATAGATATAAAACGTCAAGCCGGAGCCGTGATATTTTCGGTCGTCTCCGGCTCCAAAACCCTGATTGTAATTATTGCAATATATTTGTACTAGCAATTATTTAATGACAATAACTTCATATTTATATCATATGTCTATATCACAATATATAGCCTATGCCTATTATTCATATACCTGTAAATATTGTGAGTTAGCACTGAAGACACCAAAGCGCCGTGCTAGATACAGCAATCACAATATGCTTTCTAGTGGCTGATACAGGCAATACAGACACACATTTTCTGTAGTTAAAAAGTTAAAAATAATCTTATTGTGGACCAATATTAAAAATGCATGGAAATTAATGAATAGTGCTTCTGAAGCTCACAGGTAGTAGCAACTAAATATATTCCTTCATGCAAAACCTGGGCGGAGTTCAGCATGGACATTACAATATTGTGGCATTGCCTTGCATATGCAGGTGCAGGCAATAAAAAAAAGAGGAAAATTTCCACATAACCTAACGATTTCAGCACTAACGAAAATCCTTGCGGTTGTAGACGATGAGCCTCGATCTACAATGACTCGTTTCGTCTAACGGCATCTAGTGTTGTGTAACAAAATTGCCCACATTACACATCTATTAAGATAAATCAACATTGAACAAGCATTTTAGTATCGTAAGAATGGTAAGAAAAATGCGAAAAATGTGTGTAGCCACCCCCTAGAGGACTGCATTTTTTGCTATATCAACAGGAGTGGCAATTTTGCTGCACAACAGTGCATATGTCCAACAATGGAATCTGATCATGTTAAAAAAGTTGGCTTAGATTGCAGAAGCCTCTATGTATCTCATATTTTATTTCTGTGTCCAGATGAAGTCATACTCTATACAATGATCTTATGAGATACAAAGTGTGAGATTATCACATTCAAGTGTGCGATTACGTGATCAAGCACATAAGCCGGATATACATGTATACTAATTGCTAGAAAAGTTATTGTCTCATCTTTTGGCACATGATTCTGATTCCATTATTCTTTATGACGATGTCCCTAATAAGTGCACATGTAGACTTCCAAGAAGAATGAACTTTTTTAGCCTTGTTTTAAGTTAAAGTCTTAGAATTCCGTTTATGAAGCGTTAAATTTGATTTAATATTTCATCTGGATGCATTTGCTTCATATATTAGTTCGGATTATTTTCAATTTAACCAAAGTAAGTATATAAGGGAAGTATGCAATCAAAGCATGATTTGTGGGGACATCTATGATATTACTTTTTCGCCAGCTCTTATAAGCAGTTTTATTTGATATCTCAATTGATAACAGAAGAGTATTGAAATATTAAATGGAAGGGACTAAGGTATGTCAAAACTATGAAACAGCGAAGAATTACATAGTCATCCGTAGACGTTTTGAAGACAACATACAGATTAAGATCCATTTCTATGGCATTGAATGCTAAATTTGATTTGGCATAGAAATTAATTGATTAATAAGGTACTGGAAACGACTGGAAACCACTCATTTATTTTTCTATACGATTGATGTGGGGCATATGATTGCATTCCTTTATGAACGTGTTTACCGACTTTTGTCCACTGAACATATGATAATCTTTGTATCGAATCTAAAAATACCTCATTTTGCTGTTGATAACCACTTATCCGCAGAATCATTGATCAGTTTTATATTTCCATTCATGAATGAATGTTGAAACATGATCGACGCTGTACCTTCATTATATACTACTTTTGTCCTAATTTTTTTCATCTGATTATGAAAGCATACCATATGAGTACCATATGAAATTTAATGATTTTTTTATTGACATCGTAGTATCTCATTTTCTTCTTACATCAGACTGTCGCCCTATAATTTTTTCTATGATCAATAGCAGTATTTGATGATCCGTGTTGAGATAACAACTTATGAAGATATAAGCTTAGTCAAATTCTGGAATGGTTGTCACTGAAATATTGATACATCACTTAATTGACTGTTTTGGTTGGTAATGAAAATAATGAAAAAATGATAAATGACGCTCCTGCCTTAAGCTGCGGATACTTTATATTAATTGCAATAGAATATATTGAGCAATTAATACAATAGTTCCTCGGCTTCCGGCAAATCACTGAAAATTAAAATAATATTCTCTACAGAAGAAAGCAACACGAAACATCCAGGTGCAGTTGAAAACATTTGGGGGCAAGGGACATTGATTTAAGCAAACGTTCATCGTCTGAAATATCAAAGCCTACATCAATTCACAAAAGGTCTTCAACCGAAATTTTGTACTATGAAGCTATAAAGAATAAACCAATTATCAATTAATTCCACCGTAGATGTGCAATGAAAATGTCCGTGTGAATGAAAATATGAAAAGTGTGATAAATTTCTTGTAGAAATCAAATTGGAAAATTGAGTTGTCACAAGAAATTTTAGCCACAACAACTTTTTGAAATTAGTAAATGGGATTTTCTGAAAATCATCTTGGCGAAAAAAGATGGCGGACATGTCGCCAAAAAATTGCATTAGAGTGATGAGTTGATTGCACACTTAACATATTTAAACACTTTGAATTCAGCCATCAGCCCGTTGCAGCCAGTAAATCGCTAAAAACGTGTTATGAAGAAGCGGAGATGAAGTTCAAAATTATGGATTTTTGGTTCATTTCCCAATTTTACGTTACATTTCAAAAAACTAAACTCTTGGTTTGGCAATGTACAAAAAGTTTCAAAAATAACGCTTCATTGAAGTCCTTCATGATTCCCTCTTAGTTATTGGATCGGTTGCCCTTCTAATAGAAGATCTGACCGAATTGTTGCATTCAATGAATATAGCAATCATCGATAATCGATCAAATTGGTCCGTAAATGTGTCTAAACCAACCATTCATATAGTAAATTTGGTATTTGTGTCACAATTATTGCTCCTGGGATGTTAACCATACAACAAATATTCGCAAAAATTGACAGCTAAAACAAGTTTCACTGTATCTTTTACATTCTGAATCAAAAATATCCTTAAAAGTATATAGACGCTGCTTTTCTGAGGATATCGGATTTTTACTATGACATCATCATCATCAAATTGTGACGTCATTATTTTTATATGATGTCAACGGACGCTTTCGGTAAAGGTAAACGGTTATTTTAGCTGATCTGTAGCGGTGCACAGTTTACAATATACTTCATCCTGGTGATTGTGCATGTAGCTTGCAACATTTGAAATGTTGGACATTCTGAATATTGAATTATATTTTCTGTAAAATAGAAGAACATGCCGGTAACTTGCTTCTAAAACCACCATTTCAGAGAATAAGTTTGAAATATTTATGATTTACAAACCAAGAGCATGTTTGACATATTGCCTCATGGTTGTCCCAATTTGGCTTAATACCTGTCAAGCATTACTTTGTATTTTTTAAATCTCTTTTTCAACAGATATCATCAAGTATTTTCAAAAGAATGGCAAATAAAACCTACGATTTGAGTGTGCCGTACTTCACTTCACATGTGGATTATGTCGTGGCCGTGATGGTGATTTCCATCATCTTAATTGTTGGAACAACTGGAAACATCATGATAATCGCCAGTACCTGCGCATCAAGATCATTGCATTCATCAACAAATGTCATCGTTGCTTGTTTGGCAATCGCAGGATTGCTGATGAGTGGAATCGTGTGTCCGATAGTGTTAAGTTACCTTGTTCGAAAGCATCCAATTGATAATGAACCTCTTTGCACATTTCAAGGCAGCATGATACAGTTGTCATGTTTTCTGTCAACTCACATTCTATGTTTGATCGCTTTCAACCGATATGCAGCAGTCTGCAGACCGCAGGCTTACAGAGCGCTTTTCAGTGGTAAGTTTATCCCTTTTCTTGTGACATTATGCCGATACGGACGCATCGTTTTTCATTTAATGTAATCTCCTCACTTATACTTCACGCTTCATCCTGTTTTAACTTTGGATTCACTGTAAACCAGCACCTCCTGAAGCGAGCTGATTCACCTCCTTAAGGGGGAAGACACTATTCGTAACTAATGAAAAATCCTTAAGTAAAGCGTTTTATGGGTTAAGCACAGTGCTGCCGTGAGGATGGATTTCCTATCCCCATCCCCATGGAATTCCTGTGAGGATCCCCATAGCCCCACCCGAGTTGTTATCATATTCCTACATATGGACAAAAGAGTGCTGGATAGCCGTAATGTTTGCATAATGTGTGTAATTTAAATTTGACTAATATCTAATTATTTATCTCTTTAAGTTGATTTTCATCAGTAGACGATCAATAAGATCGACAATTGGGAATAGAGTCAATCTCAGGACTTGAACATCAAGGAGAAGATCAATTTCAATTTCTATAACAAATGCCCAAGATAAAGGCTATATAAAAAGTTGCAGATGCTTTTTCTAACTTCTGCGTAGAATTGACGGTCAGGTTAATTTTTCTTTACGATTTCATAAAAGTGAACATTTCGTCAAATTGTCAGTTGGCATGATTTTACAGATTTCACTTAAAGAGAAAATTGAGTTCTTTGCATTAAAATTGAAATTTTTGACAATATATGATTGGACTGTTTGACGAAACCTAAAATGGGATTTACAAACAGCTAGCTGTTCCCAAAGCCAGGAAAAAAGAAATCAGCCATCGGAAATCTTGACTGTGTATGTCACCCATGAAAAATTTCGCATATTGATTTCAAAAGCAAGAGCAGAAGGAATTGTTTCAGTGTGAGCACTTTGAAGAAGAAGAAATCTGATGCTTCTGACATGATGAGGTATTCATTAAGCTTGCAGAGTGCCTGTTCGTCTGCTGGGCATAGAATAGAAATACATCCCCAGAATTGAACAATTTTAGCACAACAATTACTTGGCAGCTGCAGACGCTGCGTTTCGCCCTACAAGAGTTCTTCAGTGCGGCTCGCATTGACTCAAAGTAGCGTAAACTAGTGTATTTCAGCGCATGTCAGCGTAAATTATGTATTTTGAGTCATTCCGGGCCGCACCAACGAACTCTTGTAGAGCGAAACACAGTGTCTACGGTCGCCAAGGTGTTGTTGCGCGAAAATTGTTCAAGTCCGAAGACATCCTTCCATGTGATGTTGCATTGCGTATTTTGCCACTCAGAATCTGGGCGAACCACGGTTAGCAAAATGAATGAATAACAGCGACAACTGGGCAAATTAAAGCTGTATTGGGAAATACTATTCCTTTATAGTAAATAAAAAATAAAGACTCTGTCGATTAGAAGTATAATTTTCAATAAGATTTCAATTTGTACATAGGAATATATGTATAATTTACTTTTTCTGACTACGAGAATCAGATTTCCAAGGTCGTCGGAAACTGGTTGTTAGTGTCATTCTAACTAGGAGAATCATCCATGTGTGTCGCATAGGCGCACTTGTTCCCTACGATACAAGCACGTTCACATATACTATTCAAGTGTAAACCTAGATGCAATATGTGCCAAGTAGTTTCGTGCATTTCTTCTCTGCTATTTAAGTTATGCATGTGAGTTAACCACAGAATGTGACAGTCGTCTCTTCTTCCGTTTGACTAGAAGGGAAGCATTGTGACATGTAACGCAAATGAAATGGCACAATCTCCTGACTAAATACCATAGCAATCGAACAATGAGCAGCCAGTTCAACATTCGACACGCCAAATTGTGCAAAGTTTCAGTGACTGTTATCAACCAGATCACACAGCAAAGAGACACAGACGATGTCAAGTTCTACAAAGAAGATTGTGAACGTTTTTCATGCGCCTGCTAACTTTTTTTAAAATGATCGGAAGGCTCAACATTATCGAGAAAACTTTTGCGCAATGATCTGAATTCTTCGAATCTGAAGGAATCGTGGTGATCGGAGCATTTTGAACAATCCGCAACAATCGGAGCATTCACAGCAATCCGCAAGCCATGCACGACCATTTTTCCTGTAAGGCATTGAACATTTCTTTCTGCCCACTTACACTTAGCACAATTGAAAACGCACCACCTGTCAAATCCAGCTAATTCGAAGTAAATCGCTTCGATTGAATATGGAATGAAGGACGCACGCTAATTGACATAGATATCTGCACGACGGCGGTCTGGTGGTGGTATTGCGTAATTGTTCAGACTGAATTACTGAAGCAAGCATTATTATTACCGAATTACTTAGCAAGCATGTGTGACGGTTTTGTGAAAAATCTTAAGATGGTGCGTCAAATGTCTGATGCCGAAAGATGGCGTGCTATTGGCATGCTTGACGCTGGAATGACCCTTCGGGCAGTCGGACGACATTTCGGTCGTTCGCATACGACGATTGCCCGACTTCTCAAGAAAGCGAGAGCAAATGGTACCGTGGCACATGCTGGCGTTGGTGCAGTTCGTCACACAACTGCCAGAGCTGACCGGCGATTGCTCAGAATGGTGCGAGGCAATCTCACACTCGCAACTCTACTACGACTGATGTGGGGCGAAAGAAGTCGCAGAGGCAACATCCTGAGCTTGGGCACCATAAGAAATCGGTTTCGAGAGCAAGGACTTCGCTCAAGGAAGATGCGCAAGTGCCCCAGATTAACACCTGCGTATGTGGCACGAAGAGAGCGGTGGGCGATGCAACGAGTTCACTGGAGACTACCACAATGGAGACGTATCATCTTCACTGACGAAAGTCGGTTTCGTCTGTTCCGCAATAAGGCCGCATTCGTGTTTGGCATGTGCCACGCCAAGAGATGCTGCAGCAACACGTACAGCCTACTCATCAGCAACAGGGGCCATCCGTTCACGTGTGGGCAGGCATCACCCTGACGGGCAGGACCGAGCTGGTAGTGCTCAACACGAACGTGACTGGTGAGCGTTATGCTGAACTGCTGCAAACGCATCTTCTGCCATTTGCGACTCGAACATTCGGAGACGTGGCCAACTGGATCCTGCAAGATGATAACGCACCTTCGCATCGTGCATACAATGTGACGCAGCTGAAGGAAAACTTAGGGATACGGACTCTTCGCTGGCCATCAAGGTCGCCGGAGATGAACCCGATCGAGCACGTGTAGGATTATCTGAAGCGCCAAGTTCAGCAGCGGGACCCGCCTCCGCAAACACTGCGTGAATTACAAGAGACAGTGGTTGCAGTTTGGCAACAAATTCCTCAAAATTTTCTGAGACGGCTCGTCCTCAGAATGCCGCGACGAATCAGTGCCTTATTGACTGCTCGAGGAGGTTATACCCGCTATTAACTTGTACAAGTATAGATGTTATGTTTAATAATTACTTTTCTTAATCACTAAAAGTTTGTCCTTTTCATTTACATGTTATGTTTAATAATTTCTTTTCTTAATCACTAAAAGTTTGTCCTTTTCATTTACATGTTATGTTTAATAATTTCTTTTCTTAATCACTAAAAGTTTGTCCTATTCATTTACATTAGCAGTCAATTATGTCATTAGACCCCTGACCGCCGTCGGGCTGTAGCACAGATATCTATGTCGGTTAGAATGCGTCCTCCATTCTTTATCAATCGTGTATAGCGATCAATTTGACGGATTTGACAGGTGGTGCGTTTTCAATTGTGCTAAGTGTAGTAGCGGGGTTGTACATATCTTTTAATTAACTATTTTAATCTGGTCAATAAATTTCAAGGAGAGACGAAAGCTGTTTTTAGCATCAACTGAAGTATGAAGAACCTCCTGTTGGCGGCCATCCTGTAAGTGTAGTAGGTTCCTGCCTGTGCCATTGTTTTGAATCAGCTTTCACTTCTAGCAAAGTAATACGCTTGAGCAATCTAATTCTATGGAGTTAACATTAATCACCCCGTGTCCAGTTTGTGCCAGATATGAGGGCTATTGTGACAGTAAGGGAAATCTCTTATAAAGTGCATTCAGTTGCTAATCAACAACTGTAAATGTGACAGCTGTTAAAGAAATGTGATCGCCAATCTTGTCTCCTGTCAAGAGTCTGTTGTACAGGCAAAGTTTCTCCCACTTGCTGATTTAAACAAATTGTAGAGATTCATAGTAATCCTCAGATAAAGAAAGGCCAATTTCAAATTTTTCTTCTTGTACTTGTTCTTTGCCTTATTCTGTCATATTAAAGTGAAATAGGCAAAAACAAAAAATTCTTGTTTTGCGAAAAACGCCTGAAAATAGGTATAAAATTCTTTTACTTGTACGACGTTTAGGAAGTCTTGGTCACGTACAAATGAGCCAAATCAGGCTTTACAAACATCAAAGATCATAATATACAAAGTTTAAATGTAGGCCCTAACTAATGCAAAATTTACAGATATCTATCACTACAGGAGGAATTATCTAAAGAAATCTTATTTAACCTAGCATCTAAAAACACATTAAGAAAAGTAAATTATATGGCTGTGCAAAAGTCTATGTACAAGTGAAAAGAAATTGATGATAGAATTTCAAGAAGAGCATAAAAATATAAAATATTCAAAACTACGATAAGAAGGATAAAATACCCCTGGGTGTGAGGTAAAACAAAATAATGAATGGGTGTGAGTGGAGGGGTATTTTATCCGTCTTATCGTAGTTTTGAATATTTTATATTTTTATGCTCTTCTTGAAATTCTATCATCAATTCCTTTTCACTTGTACATAGACTTTTGCACAGCCATATAATTTACTTTTCTTAATGTGTTTTTAGATGCTGGGTTAAATAAGATTTCTTTAGGTATTTCCTCCTTTTGTAGTGATAGATATCTGTAAATTTTACATTAGTTAAGGCCTACATTTAAACTTTGTATATTATGATCTTTGATGTTTGTATAGCCTGATTTGGCTCATTTGTACGTGACCAAGACTTCCGAAACGTCGTACAAGTAAAAGAATTTTATACCTATTTTCAGGCGTTTTTCGCAAAAGAAGAATAGAAAAAAGTAAAATAAAAGGTATGGCCAAGCTTCTAAAACAGAAAAACAAAAAACTTCTATGTCCCAAAATGCATTGCATAATAGTAGAGATCAGATATCTATGCTATTGTCCCTTTGTGTCTGTAGAGAACAATGAATAACTAGGATGGCACCAGTCTTCACTCTGCAAGCAGTTCTAGTTCAGGACTTCTTTGTCATTATCTCATTATCTATGTCAGGTAACTTTTGATGTAAATACCGTATAACCTACTATTTTTTAACATAATGAGATTCACATGAGAGATGTCAACCGGTTGAATATGAATGAAATTGGACCTTTGACAAAACCTGCAGACGACATGAAAGAAAATTATGAACATTGATCTTGTAATCAAATATTTATCATCCTTGTCTCCATTTTTTGCATGATTGATCTTCATAAAAGGAGTAACATTCCAACATGCCTGAACGATTCTACAGGCGATTTTGTGATTTCATCTTTAATGGTCGGCTATGTCATTGATTCTCATAAATTGACAATAGTTATTATTTTGAATAACTATTGTTCAAAAACTTTGTTAAATGAATTATTTTTCAGGTTCATGGAAGACACAAGGTTCATGTTATAAAACATTAGTTGCTTGCTAGTTTATAAAGAATTTTCTGTTCTGTTTGTTAGACTTTTCATGACTAATCATGCACAATTTACGCTGTAGGTTATCATTTCTGTTATAATTCAATGATGCAATCACGCAACGTCAATGAGAGATGTTGTTGCATATTGTTGCTCGCACTTCCAATGCAAGTAGATATTACATATTGAAAGCTTTCCTTCTGATGAGTCCACAGGCAGATTTGCATACAATACAACACTAATTCAAAACTGACTCTGCTTTGAATTAATACTGTCTCCGTTATGAATAGATGCTGGAGATATTTCATGTCCGCTCTAGATAATATCAATATCGCGAAATTCTACTAATTCTAGCAGAAATTGCGAAATTCGAGTATCTATAGCGGATTTTGCGGAATTTGGGATTTTAATTTATGTTATTTGATTAAAATTTGTCGAAATGTGGTCTAATCATGTTGCAGCCGCAGGCAAGTGACGATAATAGATGACATGCAGGCCTGGTAACCAGCCTATTGTACGAGGGTACATAATAAGAGAAGGCATGATGTGACAACTTTGGTTGGATGTGCAAGCTGAACGACTGAACGATTTCATTAAGATATTTATATTTTGCCGGTTATGTGGCCTAGAGGAATTGATGAGAAATTGATAGGAGTAAGGACATTGCTTCCTTTTAAGCCTAACACCTCGAAAGAATAGTCGACTGCTTCGAGGTAGCAGACAAGCCTCTACTATTGGTAGAAAATGTTGACTTAAGAAGTTATCAGATTTCATTCTATCATTTATGGGTTACCCTTAACTACTTAAACTAACTTCTATTCGAAAGAAAAAATTTTACTTCTGGGGAAGGTTGCTATTTTGTTGCCTAACACACAATCATGCATTAGAAAATTAATTAGTGTTACAGAATTGTGAGAATAAGTTTGTGGATTATAATGAACAATAGGCAGTTTAACTCAATGTGTATTATATTACACAAACTGATTTTAAATCTCCACAGTTCGACAAGTGATTACATAAAGCCATTTGAAATTTAACAAAAATCTATTTGGATATCTAATAAAGAGTCCATCATGCATCATGCACAGTGAAAATTTCAGAAGCAGTTTTAGTAACACAGAATTGAACATCACAGCATCACACACACCGAACAAACGTGTAGAGATTCATAGAAATCCTTAGATAAAGAAATGCTGTTACATGAAAACACGTAATAAAGTAACGTCAGGCCAATGACGAACAGTGATTGGTCAATTTAGTGATTTCAATTTAGTTGTTTTTGAAATTTGCAAAATGCGGAATTTAGCGGAATTTTACTTTTCGAGCCGCGGAATTTTGCATTTTTGGTTCACATTCAAATATGAATTTTTAACTAAGTTGGAAATGTTCTACCGCCTGTTATTTGTGGCTTTTTGTCAAACAAAATATGCTTGTAAATTTATTGTAAAATATCTTGACTTTGCTGTTTGTTTTAGTTTTGCCTAGCGTGGACAAAGCTAACTTTACTCACATTATAAATTATGAATAATTTTCATATGGTGGCCTATCAACTTGGTTCTTGAACAATAATATGAAATAAATACCGGCACACAACGGATTAGTCATAAATATGTTTTATCAACCAGAAACGACAATCGATAGACGATCATCAAAGAAACATTTTTCTGGAATTTTGGTCAAAAGAGTCGATTGAACATTTTGTTCAACCTTTGACTTAACCTCACTTTTCAAGCAGTCTTTCTGTCTTCAGTGCAATTCGTTTTCCACGCTTTAGCCTAAATATAACCTACAACAATGGCAGCTATCGGCACATCAAATAAGATCCAAACTATATGTGATAGACAAGCGCATTATACATGTACAACATGTGAAAAACAAATGAAAATTCACTGTTTTAAGTGCTTAAGAATTCATGTTGCTGCTAAACAGTAATCAATTTACTTCGATCATGTAATCAACAGCTAGATTTTTTAAAATGATTTTTTAGGCGTTTTCACTCAACTTACGTAATTGTTTCGTGAGCACTTAGAAGGTAGACCTAAAGATACTGAGATTACCAAACACGTTCATAGAAATAGATATGACAATTTCCAAATAGTTTTTCGCACAAAGTATACACGCGCACTGCTGAAAGTCTGGTCATGAAACAAATCAATAGTTCAACCTTGATGAACGAACACGAGTCTTCAGTTCCAATTTTATTGTTTTAGCATTTGACATTGAATTCCGCAGTTTTAGACGCAATTGTAAAGAGTTCTTTTAGCTTGACAAGTTCTCAATTGATGTATTAAATAGTTTTATCTTTATTGTAACTTTGTCCTGATGATATTTCCAATAATGACATGAAATCGATTGACCAACACTTGTCGTTTTTATTTTAAAATAACGTAATTGATATCTTCATTAAGGATGTTAAAGTGCACAAAACGATAAAATTTGTCGCCCGGGCCCTGATTCGAAATTCATCGTGGCCGAGTCCGGGCCGAAAAAGCAGCTCGGTTCCAGCTCTGATTATAATATCTCCATTCTTCTGACTTTTCGTCAAATTTGAATTAATTTATTGAATCCGAAATATTTTTCTTTTCAGTAAAACGAACATCAATGTATTTGGCAGGAGTGATCACTTACTGTTTCGCAGTTATATTTTTGCCACAAATGATTCCGAGCACTAAATCACCTTTTCTACCTGAGCGATACCGCGGAGATTTCGCATTTTGTGCAGAAGAATATCGCCTATCAATCGTCATCTATCTAATGCTGTTAGTTGGAGCACCAATATTTCCATCTGCAATTTTCTATTTCAAAGTCATCAAAAAATTGCGTGATAACTCAAATCGTGTGATCCATGAAAATTGTTCCGACGAACAAAGAAACTGTGCTAAGAGTCAAGAGGAGAGAATATCAATCATGTTATTAGTGTCTTTGCTACTTTTTGTTATTCTGGTATGTCCTCTGGTTTTCGGAAACATCGCTATTTCACAAAACGCAGACCCGTTGATTCGACGTTATCTCTCTTGGCTGATGATGGCCAATTCAATGGTCAATCCAATACTTTACGGAGTTTGGAACAGAAATTATCGTCATGCATATATGAAAGTCATTTTCATGTTTGCTTGTCGAAAGCCGTCGGTTGGCAGCGACCAAAGCACTGGTAGTGCAACTGAACTGAAGCAAAACGAGACTGATAAATAAGCGATAATCTGCACTGTGATTTCATATTCCGACTTGAGATAAACCCACACTATAGTCTACGAGCACATTTACAGTAGAATAGTTAGCTGAACTCGTCAAGTCAATTGCTGAATCAATTGAGTTGTATGAATATTGTTATATGTGCGAGCAAAATATATAGCATTCAGAAAGTTTGTGATTCTTCATTGATCCAGCAGGGCTGGATTCGGTTAACCGGTTACACTTTCTCTTAACCGGTTAAAATCGGTTGTGACGTCTGATTAGATGTATCTTGTATAATGAAATACTGTCAATTATTGTTAATGAGTAATTGTGATAATGAATGAAAATTGTCGATAAACCTTGACAACTAAATAGATACCGAAAATCCTCATTTAATCAATGTTAACCGGTTGACTTGTTAGAAAAGAACAATCAGTCCCAGCCATGATCACACGTCCTTTTGCATGCAGTCTAAAGGTCCATTCCACAGAATTAGATTCATCTGCGGTTTTCTACAATAGAAGTTTTGCATCAGTCCTCAACATCACAATGGCACATCACAGAATTAGGCAACTTGCTCCTTCTCGAATGGATAATTCGTATATTGCTTACTGTTGGAAATGGCAAACAATAAGTTGTCAGCCGGGCTTGGATGTTCAGAGCCAGTTAGTAAGTGACGTGCGTGTTGTGATATCACTTCGCACACACCAAAACACACATCGCTGTCTGGCTGCATTTCAATGTATGCACTATGCGGTGAGGAATGCTGAGAAGAGGATGATGAAATCATCAGGTGAACTAGTTTTCGTGCGTCTACATAGAGTCGGCCAACATTATCGTGAAAACTTGTGCGCAATGATCTGAATTTTTAGAATCTGAAGGAATTGTGGCAATCGAGGCACTTTGCTGGAATTCACAGCAAATCGCAAGCGATGCACGACTATTTTCCTATCTCTGTAAAGTATAAGGAATTCCTTTTTGCCAACTTAGTAAGTTCCTCGATGTGCCGTCGATTTCGAACAAATCTCACTTCTAGTAAACAAACTACTTAATTCTGTGTGTTCATTCACTCAGTCACACCGGACGCGGCGCGGTCCCACGCGTCTCTGTGTGAACAGCCTCATAGGTTTATTAAGGTTCTGAACGAAATTCTGGACGCGAGAAGACGCGACGCGTCGCGTCCGGTGTGAATGGACATTTAGACACTCTATTTTCCATTGCTGCGACCATGGAGGGGTGCCAATTGGCAAGAATCATTTTAATGAGAAACAGCATCACGATAAAATTGGAAACAAATCTTCCGCATTGTACGCATACACTACTCACTTTGACTCACAAATCTGTTGTCTTGTTTTAACATTTTCTTCTATTCCTCGGCAGTGAATTCCATGCACCGAAAAGCTTGCCTTTGCTGCGATTGGTTGTGTTTAAGAATAGCTTGTTAAAGATTACTGTTGTCTTGCCTTAAGAAAGGGTTTGGACCCGAAACTTCGGCTGTGTGTATAGATTTTTTGTTCGCCATTATTTAACTTGCTGGCATTAAAATTACTCGGGAGAGAAGACAGATATTTTTCGCATTATTGATTCATTATGGTCCTCCCGCCATCAGCCATCTCTTAAGAATAGCAAATACATATTCATCTGAGGTTGCCTAAACAATCCAGCTTCAATGTTATTAAGGCATACTAGCCTCAACACATTCAAAAGGAAAAATCCATCTATGCCAAGATTGTGATGGCATATAAATTCGATGATACTTCGTTTTACAATATGTCACTAAACAAAATGGTCCTTGTTCGGAATAGTCTCAAAACTTTCATTATACAAGTTTTCCATGGATAATAGCCTCAAAATGAAATTTTAATTCAAACAGAAACATGATTTTTAGATGCTCCTGAGAACGCTAATGTTATTCAAATTCTGAATACATTGACGTTCTCATTAACATTTAAAGATCATGTTTCTGTTAAAATTTTAGGCGGAAAATCTATAGCGTCGAGCACCGTGTGTGAGCTATTTATGTATTTAGCCTTATGTAGCCTATTTTCAAACTGATATTCCGTCTAAAATTTTTACAGAAGCATAGGTTTTTGGATGTATTTGCCGGGAGGGATTTTGCTATTCAAATTTCATTTTGGTACACGACATATTAAAACCGAGTTCCGGGAAAAGTTTTTATACAATTTTGACCAAACGTTGCCCGGAACCAATAAAATCTGTTAATTAATTTGTCTAGCATTGTGTCTAGCTTCAACATCGACTTGTAATCGGTCGAGGTTACTACTGTAGAAGACTCAATGTATTACGAGAAGACTATTTTTGTTAATGCTCTATGCATCAATTTAAGTAGAATGATGTCTTGAAGCTTGAGCAATTTATGAACAACAATTCCTTGACAGTTGCAGACCCTGCATTTCGCCTTCAGTTCGTCAGTGTGGCTCAGAATTACTTAAACTAGCTTAAAATGAGCAAGCTGAAGGACAGCAAAACATACTGCGTTTCTTTTTCCTGACTTTGCCGTTCGTCTGAAAATCATAAAGATTGAAAAGTGCCAGTACGCCTGGCCACACTGAATGGGCATGCTAGCCTGCTTGTTCAGCTACCATGGATATTTCAAGCAAAAGGTTTGGGCCATTCGAGTTCTTGTAACCTTGTAGTGCATAAAGCTTCGTCCACGGCTACCAGGAATTTTGTGTTTCAATTATTCAAATTTTATTACATCGCTCTCTTCTATGGCCAGGTGACCTGGCATACATGTAGGCTTATATACAAATTTTTACAATGCAATTGACACAAAAACGATGAGAAGTCAGTCATTTCGATCTTTCTATTAATCTTGGGTTCCAAAGACCAGCTGTTTTGACGAGATTTGGACAATGTAGCATCAACAGGATTTCTACATTTGTCAACAATTTGTGCATCAAAATAATCGATAGAACCGGTGTGACCTTGATGTTTCTGCAACAAGTGGTCAGAAAGGGCACTGACTTTTGTTGCCAGCGTTAATGCTGTTACGATGCTCAGCATAACGCAAATAAAAAGGGTTGCTACTTTTGCCGATGTAAAATTCTGTACATAATTTGCAGGTAAATTTATGGTCGTTTTACAAACGATAAAACGGTCATTGCTCCTATAGTTATCATTCAGCACGTTACAGAGATGACAGTTTTCATGCTTCTCATTTTTACTTTTATTATTTAGGACATTGGAGAGAGACTTATTTGCTTTACTGATTAGGTTAGCTTTTATATCATATTTATCCATAAGCTTGTGGATTTGTTTGTTAGTCCTATCACTTACAAAATCTAATGTTAAATTAGTTTTGTACTTATTGTATTGCTTTTTCTTATTTTTGTTACTTTTGTCTACGAGAAAATTCTTATCACTGAAGCCGTTATTGCGACAATTATTTTTGACAGTCTCAATAGCAATTTTACTTTTTCCGGATCGCTACATCTTTTCTGCACATAATTTAATGTGTGCATGATTATCTATTAAAAATCTATCAAAATCTATCAAAAATTAATGCCGCTTTACATGATTAGGCAGGCAATTATTTTCGTTATTCTGGAGGTATTAACCTTATTTTCAAATAATGAATCCTAAGCACCTCCTGCTCAGGGCTGTTTTGTATGAGGAGTTCTTTAAAAATCACAAAGGATGACATTGTCCAAACGGATAATGAATCAACTACGAATTGCTACAATAATCTTTGCGTGAAATTTTCCATTTGTGATTATGATTGGTTTTTGTTGAAATTTTTGATTATGAATTGGACATAAGTTTCAATTTCCGCTTCAGTCTCGGTAAGAAGTACCGACAATAACTCCATAACCGAAAACATAGGTAACTATCGCTAAATAGTACTTTTAAACTAGAATGATGAATAATCGACGAACGATTATGCAGCAAAATATTAAAATGATAGCAACCCGACAAAGCATTTGGTCATCGATTTTGATCAGGTGATCCGGCTCCATTGCTAAATGAACCAACCTCTTCAATGCATGTGTATAGTACATCAAAGCAATCAGTTCTTTTATATTTCATTCTAATTCAGATTCCAACCGAAAAAGATTAACAAATTCACTGATTGCGCAACCAAATTATTTCGGTCAATGAAATTAAAGTTGTTTATGGAATAGTCATTATCATTGACAAAACAATTTCAGCATGTTGTTGATATGAACTGGTTCATGAAATACATTAATCGTTTAAGAGAAAGCAATTCAAATTCTTCGGATACAGTGTATTACATAAAATACGTTGGGACGTTTCGCCTTTACCGGCTTGATCACGCACAATGAACAGAGACGAGAAAGGAGCATTTGTTTAAGGCAACTTCGTACTCGGCAGTGCAAGACCATTTCACCGATGAGCATATCGGGATTGCACCAAGCGGCAATATACAATGGGAGATATTGCACCGTAGATTATTTGAGTATAGTCGGAGGAAAGTTATGGAAGGACTGTACATCTATCGGGCATCTGCTGATAGTCTCATCAATGGCT
Organism: Prostheceraeus crozeri; assembly: GCA_907163375.1. Classification (NCBI taxonomy): domain Eukaryota; kingdom Metazoa; phylum Platyhelminthes; order Polycladida; family Euryleptidae; genus Prostheceraeus; species Prostheceraeus crozeri. The sequence continues at coordinate 47,720 of CAJQUW010001016.1, forward strand.
GCAAGGGTCGTTTGTTACGTATAAACCTACTTGATTTTATTCTTTCTTACTGATATCCTTTCTAGCTTATACTGTTGTTGATTTTCAGTAGTAGTATATTAGAATGTCTCTTTTTTATGGAATAATCTATTAATCTTATTGATTTTATGCATGGTTGCTTCTGACTTTCTCGTCTCTGTTCATTGTGCGTGATCAAGCCGGTAAAGGCGAAACGTCGCAACGTATTTTATGTAATACACTGTATCCGAAGAATTTGAATTGCTTTCTCTTAAATGTGACCATCCGGATACGAGAAGAACAACTACTTATTCACGAATACATTAATCGTGTCCTATCGAATATGAAGAAAATGCATATTAGGCTACTTGTGCTAATAGAAGAATGATATGGAGGTAAAGAGGTTGACTAGAATCTGTATAAAGAGTACAGACGTTATTAACCAATGAACGACCATTCACCAGGCAACGTCAACTTCTTCAGGTATCAGTAATAATAACATGAGCATCGTGATGAAAATTCGTTCGTGAACACTCGCACCAATGGACCACGGGAGTGGATTTGGCCACTTTCTACTGGATTTTAACTACGAAATCGTTGTACAAAACGAGAATAACAAAATGTACGAAAGCGTTATTGTTCGTGCTCATACACTACGAAAGCGATTGGCTTTCCTATTAGATGATAAAGATAATCAGATAGGAAAGACAATCGCTTTCTTAGTGGTATTGCACAATTTACAGTGTACTTCTTCAAACATATGGATGCGCGAAGCCAACTAAGGATCGGAATGTGTTTAACTGAGAACTGAGCTAAACTGATGACGATACTTCGAAATGCATTGTAATAGAAAATAACGATGAGGATCTTATTGAAGCTTGATTTCTCACACTTCAAAATTTGGACACGGCGTATGCCTTTACATCTTATGACTCGTTCGAAGAATGACTGATAATGATGATGCGCGGATGCAACTGACACCGACAATTTCCGGTTCGCGACTTATGAAACGAACCAATAGTCCGGCAGCCAGAGTGAGCTGCACAAATCTAGATCACCTTCACAGAATGATGCACACTCTATGCCTACTGTGAATCTGCGCGTCTACCGAGTGCTAGTTGGCTCCTCTTCTTGTCAAGCAGGATCAAAGAAAAGGATGCAGATTGAAGCTTTTGGTCTTCTCTTATCAGCTGAAAGGCACCAAGTCTGGAGCCAGAATGTTTTGACATGTGATGTCTTTAGGTCATTTCGTATCATGTTCATGAACATCTATGTATGAAGCTACATACATTTAGATTTGGCAAGCCTCCTGCTATCAGCAAGCATCAACATGTTGGCCCACTTTATCCACATTGAACCACATTCTCGCATACATTGCCGATCAGAAGCTTGATAATATCACACACATGACAGGAAATGACCTGAAGACATGTCATGCCGAAAATTATGGATCTACAGTTACTTTTCAGTTGATAAGAGAAAACATAGAAAATTTCATTTTTAGTACATGCTGCAATCTGCGTTGCATTAAATCAACATGTGTTTTTCTTTGATCCTGTCTGACAAGAAGAGGAAATAACTAAGACTCGGCTCACACGCGGATTCGTAGTAGGCATAGGGTGTACATCACTCTGTGTGTGGATTGTAAGAAAGAACGACCGAACCGTTGACACTTAATTTATTGGATAAAAAGTTCGCTGTTAAGGCAGGTCATATTTAAACGTTCACAAGTAATGATTTAAGTCATACATACAGGTGCTGTTCACAATAACAGAATATTTTTAAAACTTCTTGCACAAATTGTTTTTAATCCGCTCAGATACATATAACCTTAAAGATCAATAGTGCATTACTATAGCAGAATGTATGTCTTGAGACAATTTTCTCAGCTTTTTTTATGAGATATAGGTACATATTCTCTCAAAGAGTAAATGACTAATTAGTACATCCGTTTCACAAAAATAGAATAATTTTTATGCTTCTCACGAAAAAAACAAGAAAGTTAATATTTGGTGACTGAACCCTTGGCGTTGATTACCGTTGTATTCTCCTAGGAACGAGGATAAATAATTTGTTTGTATTATACTTCGGGTCTAGTTACAGGCCGCAGTCCTATCAACCCCCCGGAGTCGGAGTCCTATCAAATTGATAGGACTTCGCATCCTTGACTTGTACCTATATGTGCTATCAGCTTATGTACAGGCTTCTAACCCACGTAGTTTTGCTTTGATAATAATAATAATAATAATAATAATAATAATAATAATAATGTATGTTTATTTCCAAGAGAAAATGACAATCGAGAAAGGCAAGTAAATTAGGCACGGATGAAGTAAGTAAAACAGTAAATATACTGAGGTTTTACGATTATGAAGAGCTCGCAATTTAGCAAGCCCATGGGATGAACGAGTTTGAACGTCTATATGTAGAACAATACGGCATGCGGAATTGGCTGCTTCTGTGCAAGCGCTCTGGAACGATGTGATGTAACGGATGGGATTCACTTTCACATTTAAATAACAGCTTCAAAGCTCATTTCTGTTGACGCGAATCAAAGGTTTTGATTGCTGTACAGATGCAGGACTCATCACATATGATTCGGTGAGAACGCCTAAGAAACGTGTTCACTTTATCCATGTCATCATGTCGCAAATTTCCAAACAGAGGAGAACAATATCGAAGACATTGTCTTCTTATCGAAGACATGAAGTAGTTGCTGTTTAGACACGAACGGCTTTAAAGATCGGATGGCAAACATACGTCGATTTCCAGTTCGAATAACATTAGAAAAATGCTCACTCCAAATGAGTCTATTGGTCCAAGCGACACCAAGAATAACATGGAACTCAACCAGTTCAATTCCGAGAGGCATGGAGTCAGCAAACTTTTGAAATCAAATTATTCTTGGATATCCATTCTTCAACGAATTGCAGATAATGTGGATTTGCGTTGTCCGTGAAACTTTCTATGAGAGTTATGTCGTCAGCAAATTTGATCAAAGTAGCACAATCACAGTCAATGTCTAAAGATGACATGAACATGTTGAAAAGGTATGGACCCCAAACAGACCCTTGTGGTACACCTGATTTCACAAGAATAAGGTCACCGAAAGTGCCATTAATTGAAACACGTTGACAACGATAAGATAGGCAGGATGTGAGCAATTGTAGAAACTCGTAACTAAATTGATGTTGATTCAATGAGCATATGAGACGGTTATGCTGAATTTTATCAAAAGCTTTCGATAAATCCAGGCATGTCAGTCTTACGAACTTGTTTGACGGAGACTCCATAAATCTAGTAATTGTATCATGCATTTGTATGAGAGCGCTTACTGTAGAGCCATGAGGTCTAAACGCATGCTGATTGGCACCAAAACTTTGGATGAAAGAGTACTTCATATGGGATAATACAACGCGCTCAAACACTTGAAATTATCGGTAAAAGTGAAATTGGACGATAATCGCTTACACTCGGACTTGATTTCTTCGGTATTAGTCTTACATAGGCATTTTTCCAAACGGTTGGGATTTTTTTGGTTGAAATGGAGCAATTGAATATTTCACAAAGAGGCTCGCATATAAAGTCAGCACTTTCATAAAGCAGCCTCGGAGTAATTCCGTCATAACCTGGGGCTTGCTTGAACTTCAGTTTTCTAAGATGCCAACGAACCAAGGTCGGATCAAATGCTATTGACCAATCTTCACTTTGAAGAAAACAGACTGAGGATCAGACTCGACGTTGAAATTGGCACTGAAACTTTGGGTCAATTTTTCGATCAGCGTTGTTATGTCCTCTGATGACGATGTCAAATCACGCCGACTTTAAAACGGCATGTAAAAGACTTTTCATGCGACTAATTTATTGCTTACCTGGAGATTGTCATTCATACAGTTGTGGATTATGATAACTTTGCTTCATTGCATGACGTCTGGGATGATTGATTGTAGACCTCTCTATGAAACTACAATGACTCTCTCATCATGATCGAATGGCTAAAACAACAGAACTTTAAACACCGTTACCTCTGAACATGTGATCACATTACATTCCGTGGATCATCTTGCCTTCGACAAGCGATTGGTCGAATGGGTCGAATCTCCGAGCGGACTATAGGCCTACCCTGTAACTCGGACACAGGCCTACGGCTTAAATGTTTTGGCTTTGTAGCGCATTGTCTAGCTTTGCTTTGAATACGAAAATGTGTGCTGGTCTTGAAAATAACGCTTTTCACCATGACTTAGGACGTGATGTTGTCATGAAATCTGCGGTCCTGACTTCAGCACAAATCGTGATATATATGTATAGTGACTGATATCCTGCTCACTTCGCATGCTTCAACATGTGATTTGCTTCAGAAAGGCCTAACACTGCTGGCAACCTTCCGAATCCATTTGAATTTGAATGAGAGATTTTGAATTTACTGAAGAACACAAAGCGACCTGTTTCGTTGACAATCTTTGCCAATGACCAAGAACAATAACTTCATGCTGCTGAGTTCCTCATTCTGATGAAGAAGCAGAAGCCTTAAGACTCGTTTTAGACTACAATTTTGGCATAAGGTCGTCGATCAAATGGATCAAAACGTGAAGGAATTCTCTTATCGTTGCAGACCCAAAGAAGGCTCTTTTTGCTGGCATGCAATATGCCAGATGCTTCAATTCATTTTAGAGGGATGTTCTTCTAAACGGAACTCGCTTTTGAAGAATCTATCTCTTCATCTCGCACAAGCGCATGGAAGCCGCCGACACTCATTTAACATAAGCGGATATCCGATTTACGCCGACACCATCAATCCGAATTGTTGGAAAGTTCTTCGGGTTTTTTTGAAGTGACTCACTCCTCCTGTACATCCAGTTCCACAAATGACACGACACGACGCTGCCACAGGTGTGGAAACAATCTCGCAGAGCTGGAAAAATTCCACTGAATTTTTTAAATTCCAATTCCAATTCCAGAGCAGAAATTTCATTTCCAAATTCAATTCCAATTCCAGTCGAAACAGTTCAATTCAATTCCAATTCCATAATAAGATTCAATTCCGATAGTTGCAAGTCGCGTATAGTGTCTCATGTTAATGTATCTAACGTTTTCACAGAAGAGACGAACAGGCATTGTAGCTTTTCGAGAGAAGGAATTTCTCTTTATTGGCTTTAAGAGAAATCGACGACATCGATCGTTTTGGGCTTCCCTCTCTCGAAAAGTTATCTAACGTTTGTTCATTTCAATCTAACCATGTGCACTTATCCTATCCTCGTTGTTCCTGTGTGCCATTCCGTGCGTCGTTCCTGTGTGCGTTTTCATTTTAATAGCTCATATTTCTTGCGTACATGTATATATGTAACCGGTCAGCCTACGCCATTTTCGTTTCGTAAAGGAGATATTCAGTATCTCGTGAAAAAAAGAAAAGAAAATTAGCGGTCAGCAAAGAATCAAACGCTGAGAGAGAGAGAGAGATGAGATGAGATGCGAATAAATCTATTAACTGACAGAAGAAAGAAATTCAATGTGCGAATAACGTGATTGTTGATGAAAGAAAAAACGACGATAAAAATGATATCGTGAAAACTGATTAATGGTCCATGTTAAAAAAGGAGATTAAAAATTTCGTGAGAAGAACGAAATGTGGTCGGGTCGAAAGCTAACGAGCAGATATTAAAGGAATTAATTAATAAAGGAAGAGATTAAATGCTCTTTTCCTGTGGATCAAATAACACAGTATGTCTTGTGCGCTTCAATGGAATGCTGTAAAATATAGACAAAATGAGACACGAACAAAATGCTTCGCCACGTGCAATTTTCTGGAAAAGTAGCATCTCTGTAATTTTGCGTCACGTTTCAAGAGTGGTCAAACTAAATTTTGAACACAAACTTTCATATCTGTCTGAACAGTAATGGATACTACTCACGAAGCAAAGGTGTCTATCACATCGCTTTTGAACACCTTCCAGCTATGATCGGTAATGATATCATTATATTTTTTTAAATATGTCATCTTTTAGTGAAATATACATAGGCCTACACCGTAAATAGATCTAGTCATACGAATTTTTCGATTTTCAATGCTATCATGCTACTTTTACTGCTCTTAGCAATGAAATGGAAATTAAATTAGATTGCATGCAGCATCGATATATTCCAAATAAAAGAAGAACGAAGAAAGCAGTTTAGTCATGCAAAGCATCTTTATTAAATGCCTATAGCCTATATGAAAGGCCTATGGCCTATACATTAGACATCGCAAGTTTTGATTTAAGCTATACACTTGAAATACAAACATGCTTACAATGTGCAGTTGGTTAGGCCAACAGTATCTAAAGAACGAAAAAGGGCTAAAAATATTTAGATTAAAGTCAAGACTTCAAAAGCATCAAGAAAGTGTTGTTAATGAGTTGTTTGACAATTTGTGTGATAGACTGACTGACAGACAGCAGCCTGTTGCTTTTCGCCACATGAATCAACCAGTGTGGAAGGACATGGGTAGGAAAAACGAAAGAGAAAAATTTGCTTCAACACTAAAATGCGAAGAATCTATGATTAGAAAGTACTCGTATAATGGAACAAAATTATTCATGACATCATTTTATATCATTTTTCAAAAGTGTAATAATATAAAATGATATTATTTTATCATTGCCGATCTTTGCCTTCCAGCCTACATTGCATTTAGCATTTGCAAAACGAAAGGGGTAGCGCATATTGCATACTACATTGCTCGAGTAATCGACACATTTATTGGTACATTTTCATTTTGCTTAAGTTTAATTCACTCTTCTTCAGACATTCTGTCACTGAATCTCAGCGTGCTAAACGAATATACAGGTAAGTATCCGCCACCAAGACTTAATTGCTAATCCAAGGCCACTTTCATGATTGAATGAACTTACACAATTTATTCTTCTGATTCATCTTTAATCTCTGCATTGTGTAAGGAAAGCTACAATGGGAACTTGTAATGTGAATCACTGTCTTGTTCATTTATCTCTTGTATTGCACTACATTCAGATAAGCAGTCATGTGCTATGATAAGACTTTCTTGATTTTCTTTATGTTTCTCGAGATATTACCGATTCATTCACACTATTTCTCTTACGACGAAGCAGTAAGAGTGAGAAAACTACTGAAATCAAGAAATATTGACCCCGACGTTGTACCTGTACCTCCTGAGGCTGCATTATCACCTTTTAAGGTTTCTGCTATTTTTTACATGGACGCTTTAGTCGATGTGGACGTACATCAAGAAACTATGCGACTCACATCCTCCATCATCCTTTTATGGAACGATTATAACTTAAAGTGGACAAAGAAAGACGCCAATATTAGCTCTATAGTTACTGGAGCAAACACCATTTGGTATCCTATTCTACTCCTTTCAAATTCAATTGGTGAGCAGAAATACGTTCGACCGGATCCACGCTTCGACTACATGTCAGTCAACAATGACGTAAGTTATACAAAAGAGGAGTGTGTCATGAAATTGCTGGCCATTCGGTGGGAATGGGATTATCATGGGAAATAGAGTGGGAGTAGGACAGAGGGCATTTCGCTTTTCATAATTTTTGCTCGACAGCAACGGCTTTACTTTCATTGCTTTCACAACTCTACCGAAATTTAAACTGAAGGCACAATATTGAGATATAGAGGTATGTAGCTTCTACGGAGGCGCTTTTAGCCTGCACTCACATCTCTGCCAAGATTGAAATTGAAAATTGAATCAGGATGCATGATAAACAAGACTGAAGCATGAATAAATGTTACAGAACAAAGAGACCAGATCCATTTAACACAATCGTGATGAGGACAGGGATGTCTATGAAACATAGAAAGTGTTAGGGATTTCCAACTCTCAATCCCCGTAGGATTTAGCGTAGGCCGGTTTGAAAATACAGATTGCAGAATTTTCATCAAAGATGTTGAGAAAGTGTACTGTCGTAAATTGCAATTACCAATCAGAAATGAATATTCATATTTGACAGCTGAAAGGATGGCCGCGTACATAATTTTTCACAATTCCACCAACAATGCTTGGTTTCTAGCATTTATTAGAGAGATAATCACATTTGTAAAATGTGCTATGCTTTATGAAAACTGTGAATGACATAATATCAAATCGATCAAATCATTAGCTGAATCAATCCAACAGATTTGAATGAAGATCCAAAATTCCGCTTTGAATTAACTGAGCTGTCTGAAATTGAATTCAATGGGCAGGTATAGTGCATCACTTACATGTATTTTGAAATCATCGAAATTGTATACTACAGCAAACAGCAAATATTATTAAATAATCTTCTTCCTCCATTTACACATCGTACTACTCGTACATTGACGGAAAACACTGAAAGCTTCTAAAATATTGGATCGGAATAAGAGGCAATAGAATTTTGCAAAACTGTTTAATTTGAAGTTCTACTGAACATGTTTTGGAGCGTGATGAGACAAAGACTTTGTCATCGCTTTGATGTCGCGGAAACACATTATTGGACATACTAGTGACTCGCGTAAAAAACAGTGCGCAGTATTACAACAACGATGATAAAGCCTTTCTTTTGGAAACCCATCCGTGCATTTGTCATGCGTCTCTTGCCAGTATTTCCACTGACTTAAAATTGATCAAGCGAATTTTAATGAATGCTATTGAGATCATGAAGTTTTCTGGTGGATATTCATAATTTATCTAAAGACAAATAATCAAGTCACAAATCGAACTCAGAAGGATCTCAAAAGCTCAAAAATTTCTCAGTGAAGCACATTGCCGAACCTCAGCTACGCCCAACTATCTATTATTCTATCTCGTCCACTGATTGAAGTTTGTTAGAAATGATTGGCTTATATCAACTGATCGTAAATTGAGCTGCACAGTACCAAAGGCTCTCAAAGATTTCAAATTCATGACTGCTTCTTGGTAGGTTTTTGCTGATATATATCAGAGAGGAGTGAGGGAGAGCTCATCGTCAGTTCGTCCAACAGAATTATCCACTAATGCTTTCATCTTATATATATATATATATAAAATATGACGTGTAAAACTATGAAGCTATGTACAGGCGAAAAATGACGTCATGAAAATCACAAATTCAAGTGCAAGGGCACTGAGCCATTCCTTTCATTAGATAGCATATCGATATTTTCTTCCAGAAGAATAGACTCCAAGATAAGAGGATAGGCTGATGCACCGATAATAGAGAAATTTTCAGCTTTAGGATGGTGCTCATGTAAAGAGATTTCAGTGGCTACGGGATAGGCTTTTAAATGCTCGCTGATTCGAGTGGCTAAGTGGCGCTTGGTTGCACCAATGTATCGCATTGGACAGCGATCACAAGTATACAAATATGTAACATTCGATTTCAAGCCAAACGAAATGCGATCTTTGTTATTGAAATGGTTCAAAACTTTATTGGTTTTGAAAGCCAAGTAAATTTTCACATTCTGCAATTTCTCATTCAACTCGTTTATGCGTCTTTTAAGTTGCTTATGTTTGCTATCTATGAAAGGGATGGACCAGTACACCTTATCCACTTCAGTAGTGGTTGAGGCATTTTGCGAATTTTCAAACTTGGTTACCACATTTCTTTTTATTTTTTGAAGCAAAATCGAGTAATTTCACTCTTATAATGTATAGTAAGAAAAACAGCCACAAAAGTTGGAAGTTAAAATATATTTTAACTTCCAACTTTTGTGGCTGTTTTTCTTACTATCTTTTTATTTTGTCTATAAATTGCGAATCATAGCCGTTTTTCAGAAACATTGATTTGATGCGTTCACACGCTATTCTGAAATTCTCTCTATTGGAGCAAATTCTGTATGCTCTCGAAAATAGGGAACGCATAGCAGCGATTTTATAAGTAGAGGGAGAACATGAAGAGGCAGGTATGTAGATACCTGTATTGGTTTCTTTAATGTGATGGCCAATATGAAATGCACCATCAAGAATGCTGACAACAGTGTCAAGAAATATGAGACTCTCATTCTGGCCTAATTCCAACAGAACAGTGCTCAAAATCAATTAACGACAAAATGTGATCAATCGTCTTGTTGACAGGAATCGACGTAAAGAGATTCGATACATCAAAGCTAACTAATTTGCAATTTTTCAAATCCGGAATATTGAGGTGCTTTAACTTTTCAACACATTTGATCACATTTTGTCGTTAATTGATTTTGAGCACTGTTCTGTCTCCAAACCAGCTTTGAAAAGTTTATTAGAAATAGCATGTACTAACATTTTATTCTCTTTTAATGAGAAACTGTTTTACCAAATTGATGGCATGCCAATGGGCTCGAAGCTGGCTCCCACCATGGCTGCGTTTGCCATGAATCTTGTAGAAAGCCGTTTTTCAGAACTTACTCATCTTCCCCTTTTCTACACTAGATATGTAGATGACTGCTTTGCGATCTTTCGCACTGAAAAGGATTGTAAGCATTTTTTCGAGTTCCTCAATTCGGTTGAGGAAAATTTAAAATTTACGATGGAATTAGGCCAGAATGAGAGTCTCATATTTCTTGACACTGTTGTCAGCATTCTTGATGTTGCATTTCATATTGGCCATCACATTAAAGAAACCAATACAGGTATCTACATACCTGCCTCTTCATGTTCTCCCTCTACTTATAAAATCGCTGCTATGCGTTCCCTATTTTCGAGAGCATACAGAATTTGCTCCAATAGAGAGAATTTCAGAATAGCGTGTGAACGCATCAAATCAATGTTTCTGAAAAACGGCTATGATTCGCAATTTATAGACAAAATAAAAAGAAATGTGGTAACCAAGTTTGAAAATTCGCAAAATGCCTCAACCACTACTGAAGTGGATAAGGTGTACTGGTCCATCCCTTTCATAGATAGCAAACATAAGCAACTTAAAAGACGCATAAACGAGTTGAATGAGAAATTGCAGAATGTGAAAATTTACTTGGCTTTCAAAACCAATAAAGTTTTGAACCATTTCAATAACAAAGATCGCATTTCGTTTGGCTTGAAATCTAATGTTACATATTTGTATACTTGTGATCGCTGTCCAATGCGATACATTGGTGCAACCAAGCGCCACTTAGCCACTCGAATCAGCGAGCATTTGAAAGCCTATCCCGTAGCCACTGAAATCTCTTTACATGAGCACCATCCTAAAGCTGAAAATTTCTCTATTATCGGTGCATCAGCCTATCCTCTTATCTTGGAGTCTATTCTTCTGAAAGAAAATATCGATATGCTATCTAATGAAAGGAATGGCTCAGTGCCCTTGCACTTGAATATATATATATATATATATATATATATACTTCACATCTATTTTCGTCCAAAAAGAAAGAGAAAATTTGTATTCTTCAGGTGTTTGGTAATATATCTGATACCTGTAATGATACATCCGCATTTCTGTATTTGCTATTTTCTTGGAATTCGGGGACAGCTGAACAACCGTAGTGTAACTGCTCATAATCATATCCAGTTGATTATTGACATAAAGGTTCCTATAACTAAGGAAAGCTATACGCCCAGAAACCTAATTCGCCAGAAAACCGACCTACGCTAAATCCTACGGATTGAGAGTTGGAAATCCCTATCACTTTTATATGTTTCAGACACATCCCTGATGAGGACTGTGAGGCGCCTATAGGCGCCTTCATCTGACGCAATGACACCGATCAGATGGCCATCGAATGACCTCATTGGATTGCATGCACAAACCGTTTCAATCTTCTATTGTGAACTACTCTATTTAGTTTATTATGTAGCCGCGCTTTCCTCATGCTTACGATGAGACAATGAGAACGTGGAAAAGTGATTTCGAATGAAGCAAAACAATCCTGAATGAAAAGAAGCCCACATGCAACGAAATTAGGCCTATAGGTGAAGTACAGTACGAACATGTTTTAAAATGTTTAAACCAAAGAGGTTAAATATAAATATAAAGAGGTTTATTATAAACAAGTAGTGTTAAATATCGTTGGTTTAAGCAACCAGCCAACTTGTAAAGAAGTTTATTGGAAAAAAATATATCAAGTCAACAAATATCTAAATTCTTATAGCTGAACAACGGGTAATCAGCAATCAACAAAATCTCCGAAAAACGGAAAGAAGTTGTTACTTCCCTTGCCTCAACATCGCTTCTATCCATATCTTTCCTAAGTTGACAAGGAAAATGTCATTGCCGTGAACTAAAAGCTGAGGTAGGCCTGCAGAAAAGGCTTCTTCCATTTTCATTGTGATGTTAAAGCGATGTTTGTGGATGAGTTTCCTTAGTTCCAAATTGGATTTTCAAAGCTCTGTGAACTTTGTCCGCAGAATGTTCACCGCTTTTCAAAGAATCCATTAAATACTGATGGGGTGTTGCACATGCTCGAGAGTATTATTTCTCTGCTAAATGCTCTAACAGAGACATACATGTCATGCTGAGAAATAGGCCTATTTAGGGTAAAATGCAATGCTCCTATAATGATTACTGATATGCACTACCTATGAGTTAATATGCTATTGAATAATACTAAAAAATGCATATTTATTCACATGTTTGTTTGAAAATGCGATCAATGCCTTTTTGTCATGGAATTATTAAACTTATGGATAGCACTCAGATGTAGCCTATGCTATACAACCTTACTTCCACTATGTAGGGTTCGATCGTTTCTAAATGCATCATGAAACTCATCTAGCTGCTTGATGACAGTAACCACGCATTCATAAAGTAAAGTGGCTCATCAATTGTAATTCTGGAGAAGATGAACTTTCTATCAAAAGTAGGAGAGCAGAAAATTTCGATAGCATAATAGAAAAAGTTCTTCTCTCTTCTTCTGAAATAAACGTTCGAACGGTGACTTTGAATATTTTTTCCTTTATGATAAACGTATATTTCAATGAATCAAGTCTGCACGCATTAATTGCAAGAGTTTGCAGGTTCACGGTGCCAGTCGCTGAAAAGTATCTTTTATAAAAATATATGCATGCACAATTGTACATACAATTCTGTCACATTGCACCGCACGAACAAATGGAGCTATCCAGAAAATGAAAGGACTCAGGACTGGAAATGAATTTGCAGTCTAACAAAGTAACTCGCAGGCCTATCATAACAAATTGAAAGTAAATTAAATCGAAATGATGAAAAGATTGTATGAAGAAATTAATATTTTCTGGAATGGTGTCGTCGCTTTATAGCGATGACAACCTTTTTCCAGGGAAACCCATCAACATACTTGAGAATTAAAATTTGATGCATCAGTCTGTTCAACATATATATTTGTTATTGTTACTTAGTATGCTTATTGTCAATATATATTTCTTCATCTTAATCCATAGCGGAGTGGGATGAAGAATGTTCCATCATCTAATGATAAACCTGCTTTGATGCATGCTTTATCCAACAATGTAGTTGACCAAATGACGGTAGATCATCTTCCTGAGAAAGTTAGACAAAAGAAATCAAAACTCCCTTTTTCAGTTTATAGGCCGATGTAATAAAATTAAATGCATCAATGACAGGCCTTCGGCGTACAGCGCTTTCAACGATCGATGTTCGGATGGCACCACAGAATTAGACAGGTCGTCTCTACTTCCGTTTGACTACAAGGGAAGCATTGGAACATGTAACGTAAATGAAATGGCACAATCTCCTGACTAGATACCATAGCAATCGAACAATGAGCACCCAGTTCAACATTCAACACGCCAAATTGTGCAAAGTTTCAGTGACTTTTATCAACCAGATCACACAGCAAAGAGACACAGACGATGTCAAGTTCTACAAAGAAGTTTGTGAACGTTTTTTCATGCGCCTGCTAACTTTTTTTAAAATGATCGGAAGGCTCAACATTATTGAGAAAACGTTTGCGCAATGATCTAAATTCTTCGAATCTGAAGGAATCGAGGCGATCGGAGCATTTTGAAGGAATTCAGAGCAATCCGCAAGCGACGCACGACTATTTTTCCTATCTCTGCAAGGTATTAAAAATTTCTTTTTGCCCACTTATTAAGTTCCTGCATGTGCCATCTGTTTGAATCAGTTTGCACTTCTAGCAAAGTGATACGATTAAACAATCTAATTCTGTGGATGGCAGAGATGCAGCCTTTGTGAAGGTTCATATCGAATGATATCAAGTACTGTGCTGCATGCTTATTTGGCTGTTGAACTGTGAAGTTAGATTGTGAAAAGGTAATTCATGTTTCCTATTGATTGCTGGCTTAAGGTGTGTAATTGCTTTGGCTATTATTATTGTTGTATCTCGTGTATTGGTCAGTTTGCTAATGAGACCGACCTGAAAAGTCCCGATGTCGCCAGCGCCATTATGCTTGTCTAATAAGTGCTGATGAAGGTGCTTTTGATAGGTGGTGCGTTCAATAAGTGGCCGACCTAACGCATTTAATTTTTGATTAAGTTGTTGTTATTTCTTTTACAGTAGAACATGTGTAAAAGTTCGCTTAATACCAGAATTTGTGATTTTACGTTACATTTCCCCCATTTTTCAAATGTCAAAATTCGTAAATGACATCTCATTTTTTTCAATCTTTAAATTTTCAAATTCTTATTTTTGTAACCTCAGTTACTTATTCATTCATCACTAGCCAGGCACTTAGTTAGTGTTAGCAGTCATAATGAGCCATTATTGTTCTTATGTGCTGTTATTGACTATTACGCGCGCGGCCATGTGATTACATGAGTTCTCATCTGAACCGTTGTTCAATATGGAACACGATCTGTATGCTTTCTGATCGAAGTTAACGAAAATGACGTTGGAAGTCCCTCAAATTGAATATCGCAGTGTCATTCGATTTTTTGTTTTAAAAGGGACTTCTGTTAAAGACATATTTAATCAATTGAATGCTGTCTATGGCGAAAGTGCTCCTTCTCACACAACTGTTAAATATTGGGCAAGAGAATTCAAAGGTGGTCGAGTTTCTGTCGTCGATGAAGCAAGAGAAGGAAGACATTAGAAATTTCTATCGACGAGGATCTGATAGAAAAAGTTCAGAGCGACCGACTAATAACAGTAAAGGAGTTGTCAACCAAATTCAATTGTAGTATTGGAACCATTGGCGAACGTCTCAAAGCTTTGGGAATTCGAAAGCTTTGCTCAAGATTTGTTCCTCGGTTCCTTTCTGCTGAAATGATGGAACGCAGAAAGGCATGCTGTTTGCTGAACATCAATACTTTTGAACAACATGGTGAGCAATTTCTTTCTAACGTGATCACCGAGGATGAAACTCCCTTAAGTCTTTATCAACCTGAATCAAAGAGGGAATCATCAGAATCGAAACTTCCAGGAGAGAAGCCATCGAAGAAAATAAGATCTTCAACGTCGCATCGGCGCGCGATGATGCCGTCTTTCTTTTGGGATAGACATGGCATCATTATGCTCAATTTCGTTCCGACAGGAAGAACCATTAATGTAAAGTATTACAGTGATCTTGTAGTGGAAAAGAGGAGAAAACGGAGAAAGCAAAGAAATGTCCCACTATGGCTTCTGCACGACAACGCACCAATTCATAAGGCAGCCGTTACAGAATCGACTATCGAGAACGCAGGACTGACTCTTGTTCAACATCCGCCTTACAGTTCTGACCTTGCACCGAGTGGCTTTTCAATCCTCAAGAAACACTTGTGTGGACATCATTTCGACGCCAACAAAGAGCTTCAGGAATCCGCTGAACTCTTTTTTTCTTCTTTGTCAATGGACATCTTTGAAGACGTTTTTTTCCTGCCTCCTTGAACGCTGGAGAAAGTGTGTCAAAAATAACGGTGGATATGTAGAAAAATAAAATGTTAAAGCAGGAGTTGTTTTAAAGAAGACATCGACATCTTAGTGAAAATTTTTGTCATTTTAGGTTTTTCTATGTGCATAGTTTTACAATTATAGGTTGTATATTTAGATGAATCAAAAATTCTTTAAAATATCTAGATTCATTGAGAGCGATGGTGTTTTTTGTTTGTGTTCATGAATTGTGCTTTTTTTCGGTAACAAATTTGTAAACAAATATCGCGACAGTAATCTACGTATTATTTAAAAAAAAAGAATTAGAGAAAAGAAAATGACAAGTAAGTCCTATATTTAATCGCGATTCGGAGCGATTTTATTTCAAGCTATAACAGCTGCACATATTAAACATAAACAACTAAGTAGGCCTATATATGTTTCAAATTGTGTGTTGACAATTCAATTGTACAGTTTTGAATGTGTCAAATAGATCCAAATTACTCGTATTTCAAATGCAATATAAACTCTATAAATGTATATAAAAGAATTAGAAACTATGACCAGAAACATGTGGCACTGATCAGAATCACTAATCAATGTCTTCATTATTCCGATTTTAAAAGCAATTCGTTACCACGATTTTCTCAATTTTTTCCAGTGTGAGTAGATGAGTTAATCAAATTAAAAGTTTTAGTCGTAATAGTCCGAGAGCCAGCGCGAACTTGTGCAGGGAACGAGGTAGTACATAAAACTCTCACATGGCATATAGTACACCTCTAACCTACTGCAAAACTTCGCGTCTGCCGGATCAGATCATTTGCTTTTAAGAAATAGAGAGGATAACAAAATCCTATGTATTTCCAGTGGCAAAATTGTGACATTTAAGGTGTTGACTCCATTTTTTCGAATTTTTGCTCATAAAAGTTACACAAATTGGTATTTTGTTGAACTGGTTATTATAGAAATCATCTACAGATCATGATCTTTCAAATGAGTTATCATTCAGTGACAGGGGATGAAGTAAAGTGTACAAACAGACACTTTTCGTTGGTGTAACTGCAAATTTTGACATAGAAATTTCAGGAAAATTGTTGATATACTTTAACGAAAAGTGTCTGTTTGTACACTTTAATTCATCCTCTGTCACTGAATGATAACTCATTTGAAAGATCATGATCTGTAGATGATTTCTATAATAACCAGTTCAACAAAATACCAATTTGTGTAACTTTTATGAGCAAAAATTCGAAAAAATGGAGTCAACACCTTAAATGTCACAATTTTGCCACTGGAAATACATAGGATTTTGTTATCCTCTCTATTTCTTAAAAGCAAATGATCCGATCCGGCAGACACGAAGTTTTGCAGTAGGTTAGAGGTGTACTATGCTATGTGAAAGTTTTATGTACTACATCGTTCCCTGCACAACTTCACGCTAGCTCCCGGACTATAATGACAATGTTTAGAAGATTTAGGTGTTTCTACGAAATATCCGGAATTTAGGTAAAAAATGTATTTTAGGTGATTCACCTAAATTGTCACTGTCCAGTCATTACACATTCTATAGGTGTATTTGTACATAATAGACCTATCCCTGCAAATATTTCTCTTACATTCAAGGCAAATCTCGCAATTACAAATTTGGTAATATAATAGGTTTATATTACCTGTCCTCGCAGCGCACGAGGACATCTTAGAATTTATGCTCGACGACAGATAGCTGCATTTTCTGTTCATTCCTGAAATATCATGGATAAAAAGATGCCTGTGATGTGGTCCATAGATGTCGATGAACGAGTACTAGCATTGAAATGATCCTGTTTAAGATAGATACATGAAAACTGAGGGCATAAATTGAAAATTGCAGCTCCATTGAAAATACATTGAAATTGGCGGGCATAAAATAGAAAATTTCCTATTTATGCCCTGCAACCTTGATAGAAAGCAATGATGTGAAAGCATGAGTGCTTTTTCTCGAGTATTGTAAGGCATTGGTAAATTGATAAATGCTTGGCACTTATGCAGATACAGATTATAGTGCATGCTGGCTTTCATCGATATCTTGCATAGAGCGTTAATGTTTCCTATAGAAATCGCCTCAATGCCTTCATAAATGCGAGTGTGAATAACCCGCCTTTGGAACAGCATTCATATATGTTTGTGATATATGCATGAGTTCTAGACTGTATGTATGCTCAGATAGTTCCATTTTCTGTATGAATGTTTTTTATAAATATATTCCTTTTTCTGACAGGGACTGGTAGTCTTACGAATGTATTACACCTTTGACGTCAACTGCGATGCACATGCCTGGAAATTCCCTCGAGATACAATGACGTGTAAGTTGTCATTTATAAGCTCATTGACTTCCACAGTATTGAATCTGGAGACACATTTTGGAATGAGAAAAGATGAAATGATAGCATTTCAAAATAGCGATTCTGAGTGGACCGTTCAGGACATAACATTCAAGTCTGCAACAACGAAATATGAGGCTATGAACGCTACTTATACTTTCTCAGCTCTGACAGTCGAAATCAAAGTGATCCGGTCATTCGGATATTATCTGATAGTTCTGCAAATGCCAATTCTGATGATCAGCAGTCTGATTGTGCTATCGACTTTCATTTCGGTCGCAGATGGTGAACGACTGGCCTTCGTCACCGAATTGTGTCTCACGTACATCGTTTTTCTGTTGCTTCTTGATTCCATTCTTCCAAAGTCAGGCTTCCCCGTGCTGTCAATCTGTGTCGTTGTCTGTTTCTTCCTGGCTGTCATGAATGTCATTGAAGCTGTACTGGTTCGACAAATGCTCAGATTTTCCGATAAACAGACGGAGAAAGATAGTGAGCGGTTTGAACTAGTCAACAGAGCTGGAATCGGTCAATATCAAATTCCGCAGAAAAACCGCTTGCGACGACCTTTGACACTATATGTACGTCGCATCGAAACTGTGACTCTTTGTGTAAACTGCATAACTGTCTTCTCCCTGCTTCTTTTAAATATTTGTGTTGTATATTCGTGAAGCTTGTTATTTGTGTGATGATGCAATGTTTTCACATATTGACATTTCGCAAATATAAACAGCAACAATAAATCAGTTATTGAGCATGCAACTCCGTATTCTTGATGAAATTTGTAGGTTGGAAAGTTGCACTATGAAAACACGAAGGAAATCAATAAACTGAGATGGCCATGGATCTTCGTTGAGGACAAGTAAGTTGTTTCCAAAAGCTTAACGTACAAAGATAGGAGAGTTTTTAGTCTTTGAATATTACATAGTCTTTGCAAGTACGTATTATTTTCCTATAGAACTATCAGAGTTGACAGCCGAGCAGGAAATGTAGCAATTATTTTCGAAGTTCATAAATAAAAAGTTTAAGTCTAAAAATTATCTCACAATTTATGAAATAAATACACGTTAGATCAAATTGCTGTACAAAAATTTGCGTTTGGGTTAAATAGGCTTGTAGGTAAGATGGAATTTTCTATCCCACTCCCACAAAAGAGAATGGAGATTACTCTGACATGGCTGATGATGAACCCACGACCATCAGGTTACCTAGACCTATATTGCTTCAGGATATGGTAAAATTCAGTGAAAGTGGTCCTCATTTTTGTCCACTCAAAGAATGCTCGAAAACGTTATTTCTTTTGCTCCTGGTAGGTGTATTAGGTTCTTGTAGGATACCTTATGTCTGCTAAGTCACAATCTAATTACCATTAGAAGATCTGTATCCGAGTTTGTGATATGAGGGCGTCGATGTGATGACCGAAAGATGATTATCTCTATATGCATGTCTTTTTATTTGTTGACTTCAATAGTCTGCTTAGGACATGCACACACAATTTGACATCTCGCAGTAATTTTATTCATGATGAATTCAGCAGCCTAAGCTGACAGTCTAGACCTAAGGTGCAATGTAAATAGGTCTAAATAGCCTGTACTAGATACGATTCTAAATTCAAATTTCGAACCTGTTTCCATGCAGCTATCATACTGATTCTAACAAATGTCAATAGCTGAAAAACAGCATGAATGTATTTATTTGCATTCTTCATGGTTATTTTCTTATACTCACATTGCTACTTGGAGTAGACCTGAATAGGTGTTTTAAATGTACTCAGTTGTTAAAAACGACTAAATCAACATTCTGCAGAAACGTTGTTGTATATTGTTTAACTTCAGGTCATTCAGTTTGACCGTGGACTTCAGTATTCAAGACTGATAGATACATACTAAGCCATCGTCTTTCTTTTCATCATCCATGTCAAGTGCGCCGTGTATACAGCAAATGAATATTTCTTTAAGTAATTAAGTAACAGATATCTGTAAATGCGATCTACCAATTCATTGATCATTCATGAACTGCGTAAAGATATTACCACTTAATATGCCCTAAAAGTTCAACAGTTAAAGAAAATTCATTTCCTATCTCTTGCGGTACTCAGTTAAGCAACCGAGTTCAGTTCTAAGCGAAGGTAGAATCAAGGTATCTCCTTTGGCTATGATTAAAAGTGCTTGAGAGCGACACAATTTTCTGCAGTTGGACCTGCAGAAAATTGTGTCGCACTCAAAATAATTCTATCTTTGTGGCACATTTTTCGCGACAGATCTCCCACGAGCACTGTTTTCAATTCAACACGTACATTAATTAACTCGCTATTAAGAAGAGTCTATGCTATTCAATTAATTTGGTTGCTCTTGCTATTAAATAAAAACAATTCAATCTCTTGACAGCGTTGTATTTTTTACTTCGTCTAACTGGTTCCTAATTGCGATTGGATTACTTCATTTTCTTTGCTGTGAAATATGTTTAGTAATTCACTAATGAAGTATTTAAAGTTTTTATTTATAGTTCAATGAAATCAAGAGCACATTGTATTTGTTACAGTCAGACAGATATACTATCACTGCAGGATCAATTATATCCAAATCATAGAGTACGTATATTAGGTAGAGTGGCAACTCCGAATTTGTTGAATCCCCAATGTGTATGCACTTTCGATTTTATCAAATGAACTCGAGGGGGATATTAATTGGTAATTGTTACGAAATGTGAGACATGATCATTTTTACAGTCTTGAAGAAACTGCCACGGAATTGAGTGATCATGATTGTAATGCATAAGGAATGATGGTGTTTCACAGATTCTCAGTGTCATGACAGCCTTGGAGATTTGATGTTTGTTAAATTAGCAATTCGATGGGTTCCTATTACTTTCATGCTCAACCTCAAGAGTATTTTCTATCATATCACAGGCAACCTGCCACTGGCAGAGCAAAATCACATAATCAAAGACAATGATTTCAATTAAGTTTGAAAGATGTAGATGGTTCCGCATCACTATTCAGATTCAAGATATGAAATATGAATTTAGTGAATCATAAAATCACACCAGTGAATTGAATCAAAAACTTGAAATTTCAACCAAGAAAGTACGAATAATATCGCGACTTTTTCATGAAGACTTCCACTATAATGCGGATCATGAAATTCCCTTGATAATCAGCTTAATTTTCGCTTCGTTAGGATGCTTATTGGCAAATATTCATTCCTTTTAATATCCAACTTGTTTCATACTACTTGTTCATGTCGGTAGTATAATAACACAGGAATAATCTACACAGGAATAGCTATATTCCGTCTAAAGTAAGACAAATTGTCGAAGCTAAAACTACCAGAAATCCATCCACAATAGATACAGGCTCTTCACACTTCAATAGAATCGTCACCGTCACGTTTTCAATAATTTATAGATGAGGCCTTTTGAATAAAGGTCGAAACTTAAATTTGAGTTATTCATTTGCCAAAGCGAACAGTATTTGGAATCATGACCAAATTGAAGATCAGCATTAGCGAAGTAGGCCTACACAATATCGGGATTAGGATGCGAGCTAATCCTGGGATTGTGATCCTTAGGAGGCAAATTGCTCAATACACCACAGCCTATGTTATTTATATATACCATTATATATCTATTGTTATTAGCCTCTGGTTAATTCAATCCCGGGATTGATTTGTTTGGGAAGAATTAGTTTCATCTGACCACAGTTGTTATTCACAGCATTAGCATAGTTAACGGTAAAAGGCACGTCAATATTCTTCAAAGATTCTTCAATCGCGCAATCCCGAGCTTGGAATTTTGGAACCTCAATGTGCCAGTGCAATGCATTGAGGAAATACGAGTAGTTGTGATTTTGATTATTTTACCATTTTACTTGTAGCTGTACAGTTGGCATGTATTTTGTCAATCTCAAGAGCGACATTTTCTTGAGCGTAATCCTATCACAAACCACCTGCACCATAGAAAGAGCAAAATAACTTAATCTAAGAAAACTATCACAATTAACTTTGAAAGATGTAAATGGGTCCACATTACTATTCAAATTGAAAAAATGTACGTAAGTAAGTAAATAAACGTATATTCACACACATGATAATCAACCATATACATAAAGAAGACAAAAGTAGTCAAAAGTTATCAAGTACATTACACTTCAACGTAAGCAACTTGTTGCAAAAAAGTAAGTCAAATTATCTCGTTCATTATCATCGACAGCCACGGGAAAAACGAGTGCAGTCTGCGAGCGGAGTTGACTTGGGGCAAACATAAATGACCACCACTACTAAGTCATGAAGAGGATGCAACGGGAACTTTTCACAACTTCTGAAATATTCCATGGCTCGATTTTTCCTCACTGATGAAATATATGGAAAGTCATCACACTCACAATCCTTACAACATATTATTGCATGACTACACCAGTTAAACCGTTCGAGTTCTCCTTCAAGTGAAGTCGGAAGCCACACAAACAACGAAGAAGAGTATAGCAGAAGCGACAGTATGAAATTATTTGCAATCTTGATAACAGCGATTTCAAAGTTCGTATAGTGTACAAACGCTGAGAGGAGATTCTCAATATAGCTTCGATGTGTGTGCGTTCGTCGAAACATGACTTCAGTGAATCATAAAGTCATACCGATGAAAATGGAATTAAAACCTGAACTTTCAGCCAATAAGCATAATGAGATCTCAAGTTTTTCATGAAGACTTGCATTATGATGCGGTTAATGAAATTCCCTTGATAAACAACTTCATTTCCGTGCAATTAAGATGCTGGTCAGCAAATATTCATTCCTACTGACATCCAACATACTACTTGTTCATGTCGGTAGTATATTAACACAGGAATAATCTACATTAAAAACTGCTCAAACAATCTTTTGGACCGCAGGAACGTAATCTCCACAAAAAACTGAATCTCTCCATACAACAATTTTTACTCTTTACAGATGATTTTTTGAGTCGACTATCTACTCTATGGGTCTCCTTAAATTTCAATTTCAGTTTCCTAATGCCTGCATGTGACTTTCATCATGCTAAACCAGTGTATCTCTATGATAGTTCTATTGGAATTCTTTAAAACTGAATGAAAACAGAAATTACAAAGATATGCAACAAAAAATGGAAAAATAACAATTACTAAGCTAATCAGTAGTGGACGAAACCTTGATTTCTTACTTGATTTTTAAACGTATGTGCAACAAAAAAAGGAGCTTTTTTGCTTATTTTTCAAAATGTCTGAATACATCAGGAAATGTAGAAAGATTCGATGCAATGTCACCGTTATCTACAAATTGCTATGTAAGAGGATCAACATTTCGACATATCATTCGGTTTCAAGCAGTCTTCTTTCATGGGACAATGTAACCGGATTCCGAAAACATCTTACCGAAAGATCCCTAGCCGCTGGAATGCTCAGATAGCCTATATCTTAACAAGAGGAGTAGCAGCAGGGTGCGCAGTATTCATTATGAGATTCTGAAATTCTGAGGTCGCAGGAATTGCAATTTTATAGCCTAAAATGATTTTTCATGAGCTTAAATAGTTTTATTTTCGTCACGTTTATCACATCATTTTCTCAACATTAAGAAATGCATCAGTTATTTTATAATAGCCGCGATTTTCAAAAGGTTCAATATTCATAATAGAGAAAACAAAAACATTGAATTGATTGACAGAATTGAATCATGTTCTCCTACTTTGATAACTTAACTACTTAACTACTGCATGCGTAAACTATTTTTCTCTCCAATTTGCTGTGTTTAAGATAACAGACACAATCAATTTACTATAATTGAAACTATACCAAAATATCAATTTGAACGAAATTCGCACATTTCGTTTCACCGGCCGAGAACCGGTGTACCACGCACAGCCATACTTTTTGTGCTAAGCAGCAAACATGTTGCTATATAGCTTGTGGGGAGGTGTTGAAGGATTTCACAAAGATTTCACAACCTACTTCACTGATTTATTCTGATGTCACAGGCAACCATGAAATTTGACAGCTCATAAACTTATTGTGAAGGGGATTTAATGAAAAATCGATCGTATAAACACAATTTAGGTCACTTACACCTCATCTGTGGAAACAGCTAATACGGATCAAGGTTGAATCCGGGTCGTGTTCGGACTGGAAATTTCCTATTCTGTCTCTTTTTTGTGACTCTAATATTACATGGCCGCCGACACTTGTAAAATTGTTGCAAACTGTTATGAAGAAGCTGGAGAGCTGGAGATTTGTATGCATAAAATGTTTGTACAACACAGTGCATGACACTTACTAATGTTATGTTTTCAAAAAGAACTTGCGTTGGCATTGGATCTCTTTCAGCTTATTACTCAACGCACTGACTGCACCGTATAACTTTCAGGCACACACTCATCACACACAGTCGCACACAGCTCAGATGCTGAGAAAGTCGAGTTAACCCTGAGAAATATCACTATTACAGGGTTTCAAGTTGTTCCTATTTTCCTATATTTTTCTATTTTTATTGATTAATTCAATGCAGTGGTTAAAAGATGTCAACAGTGTTAAAATCTGAAATCAAGTAAGTAACTCATACTTAAGAATATAAGAAAAAGGATAAGAAGACGTTGGAAAAAGAAGAGATAGAAGAACAAAGAACAACATTATTATTATTATTTCAGTTCGTGAAAGCCAGAGACATTGAATTGTGAGACAGATAAAATACTTCCAAAAAACTTTAAGATGCTGTCAAAGAAGTAGCGATCAGCGAGCAATCCATCAAAGTTACTTCATTATTGGAAGCTACAAATGGACAGAGAAGCAACGCAATAAAAGATTTAGAATGCGTTCAAAAGAAATTAATGACTATTAACAACACAAAGAGCAAATTGATCGAAGAAGTCGTCGCAGGAGAAAGGAAAACATCTTTTGAATCAATCTGCTCCCAAAAAATAAGAATGAACTAGAAATGATGTGTTTGACATTTTCACTGACATTACCATGCTTATTCCGTTACATGCGGAACCGCCGGTGTAAGTACAACGAGTTTCAGACTGCCACCGTGAAAAAAGTGCATGAGATTGGGTTTCGCCTGCTCAGCCGTAATCGCCGCACCTCGCAAAATGCTGCAGCGCTACGAGAACTACATCGCGCTGAAAGGTGAATACGTGGAGAGCTCCAAAAAATCAGGTCGACAGTTTGTCGAACGAGTCATATGATTAAATGATTCACAAAACATACAATTGTATGTGTGGAATCGTTCAAAATTTAGGCTTTCCAATCTGTAACTTTCAGGAATCCTTCTGGCTGGCGGCCGTTCATGTATTTACTATTAAATGGTCACTGTCGTCATTGTTTTTGAGTGCTGGCCGAGTCTTCAATTTCCGTTGCCCAATATTGTCTTTCTGCTGACCCAAATATCAGAAATTGAAGTACACCGACAGCAACTATGACTACGGTTATGTAGAAAACAATGTTCCATTCATAGACAGTCTTGTGAACTGTGATGTGATCAGTCACAATTGGAGTGATTATCCCTGTCAAATTGACAATTATACTTCCAATTCCAGATATTGTACCACAGTATTCCGGTGATAAATCCAACAGAACACTCGAATATCCTCCGTTACCGGCACTATACAGGGAAAAGGCTACTATCAGCAGGACAATGACGGACACTCGGTCACAACTCACGAACGTGACTCCAAATAAACAGGCTCCCATACCACCAAGAGCAACAAAGGAGAAAAACTTCTTCGTCACTGTTTTTCCAAACCATCCATGTGACACAGACGTATCGCTTAGGTACGAAAATACATTTGTTAGACAGCTATAAGATATGTAAGGGGCACTGGAAACCAGTCCATTATCGTTAATATTGAAATGCAGAACATCGGACAGAAACTGAGGTAGACACGACGATATTGTATTAATTGACCAATTGGATGCAATTTGTGCTATATAACAAGACCAGACGAATCTGGAGAGCAAAATGCGCTTCCAAGGAGTAGCTCTGATGCTCGCATTTGATTCTTCTTGAGATGTACCGATGGAATTCAAAATATAATTCTTTTCTGCGATTGATATTCGCGGATGTTTTTCCGGTGAATCGTAGGCCAAGAAACACCACAGAATAAACCATAATACTCCAAGTCCACCACTCACATAGAACACAGAGGGCCAGCCTCCCAAGAAAGAAGAAGCACAAAGAGGTCCAGCAGCTGCCTGACCAACTGCACCCCCAAGTGAGACTCCTGTTGTGGCCAATGAGATCATGAAGCTAGTTTCTTCAGGTGGTGTCCAACGTCCCAGCATCGCCATGAGTGAGGGTAAATTCAAACCCATTCCGAGTCCTTCGAAAAAGCGTAGAACAATGAACAAATAAATGCTCGTCCTGGCAGCTAATGGGGTCAACAATGTCAAAAATGCTGTCCACAATATTCCGAGGCCGAGGATCCATTTGGCACCATACTTCTGCGCCAATGATCCTCCGGGGATCTGTAGGATAAGGCTCCCCCAAAAGAATGAACTGAGGATGTATCCTTGCAATTTTCTAGACCACACGAACTCTCCTTTGCTTGCGGAAATAGTATCAGATGAGTTTGAGATTAGAGTTGGACATTCGTCGTTGATGGACACATTCTTTGGTTCTGTGTTGTTTACCATGGCAACCAGAGCCACACCGAGACTAACTTGCATGACGGCCAGCAGGAGGACACCAAAACTTGCGCTTAAAGCAATAACATGGCGTTGACCAAATACTGGTGGCTTTTCTACATTCATTTTCCTGACAAAAATTGAATAACTGGTGCTAAATAGGACAACACACAGAAAGAATGATCCGGCGAATGACACGGCGCTGCTACTGTTCCTTTTCCCGTCTCTGTTGTTACTAACTGCAAAATCATTGTCACCCTCAGAAGGCGTGCACAATTACGTAATCGAATACGTGTCACATTTGCAAAGGTATATCATCCCTACACTCCTTTAAAGATCCTTGAAGATATACTTTTTTCTTGCAATCGCTGATGTGTTCATGTTTTTTTTGATTACATGTAATGCTGTATGATTTTTTTGCGCCATGAACTCTACCAGTAATGGCGCTCTATAATTACAGTTAAGGAGTGCGAATATGTAAGTTAGATTTAAAAAAGTTCAATAGTTCTTTTTAAGACTTCTTAAACATTCCCTCTCATTTTCGCTAAAGTACAAAAGCACAATGTAAGGTGAACGAAGTTTCAAAACAAAACAATTAGCGAAGGCATGTCTTTGAAGGCATGTCTCTTTAAGTGACTGACGATTGTTTGCCTTCATTGTTTTTGTACCTTAGCGGAAACTAGAAGGACTGTTTAAGAAGTTTGAAAAAGAGCTATTGGACTTATTTTAATCTAACTTACATATTCGCAGTCCTTACATCGCAAGGATTCTAAAGACACCAAACATGACCATTTTCTAAGAAAAGGAGGGAATACAGCATTTTCAGTCAAAAGATACTTGATTTTGTGATAACTTCACGACATCACTAATTTTTTCCTAGTTCACGAATTTCGATGACCAGTATATCAAAAGAGAGCTCAGAAAATGCTCGTTCTCACTGTGCCTGACGCATTATCATACTCACATGTTTTCTTATTAAAAAAGTGGGATTTGTAAATTGAGTGATTTTCATATTTTGAGCACTGCTTAGCAAATACAACAAGGGATACAAGTCTATCATAGCTCATTTTATAGCTGAGAATGCAAACTCTCGAATGATACATGACACATTGTTGTTCGACACGATAGAAAGGCACGAGAATCGATTGAATTTCGATATAAAGTAGGTGGTCCGTTTTGTATGATCAGCTCTCACTTTTACTGCTGATACCCCTGAGGACGGGTGAATCGCGAAACGTTGGGTTGTACATATGTTTTTACTTTTAACTTTTTAACTACGCAAAAAATAAAAAGGAGAGAAAACTTCAAGAAGAGACAAATCAGCAGCGAGGGAGAAAACGAAGGAGGCAAATCAATAGCATCTTCGACCAAACCTGCAACAACCAAACACTAACTTCCGCTTCAACAACTACCGACATAACAACCTCAGGAGAAACTTTTTCGGCAATCGATCCCAATGGCCAAAGCGCTATGTTTGCGGGAAGTTTGGACATATTGCTAGAAACTGTTATCACAGCAATCGACAATACAACACAAGACACAGCAACAACAGTCGCCAAAGACAGCACCCAAAGACAGTGCCATCAAAGACATGACAACCGTTGGCAGCCGACTTCATATCCCATGAGTGTACAAGGAAAGTATCTGAACTTTGTTATGAGTTCCAACTCGTTTGGCAAATCTCCCTTGAAAAAAATCATAAGCTGCTGGTTATCTTTTATATTGTTCAGTCCCTGTAGCCAACAGATGTCCCTGTAGCCCAGAAAACAAAAGCATGGTGAACGCTGAGCTTTCGCGAGACCACTCGCATCGTCTGAGCGTTGCAAAATTAACCATTAAAATCATGAGAGTGGACCACTTCACTACCAACGGGCTATTTCATACTTTCTGTTGAGATCAGGTCGGTGAATATCAATCATTTGGGCTTCAGCGATTCTAGTCTCAATAGGCGTATTACAATGTGTCAATATCTCTACCTGAAAATCGTTGATTGTCAAAGAATTATTGTGATCATTCTTAGAATGATCAGACAGGGCACTATTGTTATTATTCATTCTCAGACTATATTCATGTTCGCGATATTTAGCTTGGAATTGTCTGCAAGTTTGACCAATGTATTTCTTGTTGCAGAAATTACAGACAAAAGAGTAAACAATAAATTTGTCTTCACACATGTAGTCATCTGGCATATGTTCGCAAATAGTACAATTTATATGTTTATTTCTCTTATTTTTGCAATCGAGACTTTGATAAAGATATTTAGCTGGTTTATTGATCATTTGTATCGGAAAGTTGTACTTATTAACAATTTCAGTGATTTTCTTAGTGCATTTATCGTTGATATAATCTAATTTCAGATATGTACTTTTATCTTTTTTTGTCAATTTACTTATTTTTTTATCTTTATATTTCACAACGCGATTGCTGTGGACATTTTTGTAACCATTTTCCTGGAATCTTTTATCCAATTTTTGAAAGGCCTTATTTTTGTTATCCATGTCAGAACATTTATCATTCACCTGTTTTACAGTATCAATGATGAAGTTACTTTTTACATGTCTCGGAAGCCAACTTTCTCTGTTCAAAGTGATATTCGAATGAGCTTCTTTAGTATACCACGAATACTTTATATTTTCATTTTCTATATATATTGAGAGATCCAAAAAATTTAGAGGTTTGTCCACCTCAGGTACATCGATGGTAAATTCAATGTTATCGTTCACATTATTAAAAATGGCCAGAATTCTCTGGAAGAGACTATCATTACGTTCAAAAGGTCCCATTAAGATATCATCGATGTGTCTCAGGTAAACTGTAGGCACAATATTGTATTCACTTTTCAATATATTCAAAGCTTCATTTTCGATTTTATCCATGGTTATGATGGCAAAAGGAGGTGCAAAATGATTACCCATAGGGCAGCCACGGATTTGCAAGTAGGTTTTCTCAGCGAAGCTTATCTCATAATTATAGGCTATGAACGTTAAACAGTTTTCCAAATCTTTCATAGTCAAATTTTAATTATGTATTTGATCCCAATGACGCCAAGCAAATTCAGTAACGGCTTGTATGCCATACTGGATGTCTATACTAGGGTATAGACCTACAACATCCAACGAAATATAGATCTTATCTCTCACATTCAGTTTTGTATCTTTTAGGTTGCTGAACCAATTGCGTCAAAATATTGCTTATGTACAAATCTAGCTTTTCAGTGGGTGTATTGTTAACTGCGGCTATCGGTCTTAGAGGAAAACCCGTTTCATCTTTAGGTTTATGATCTTCAATCATCGTCCGGAAACACGCTGGTTTACTTCCAATCAAAATCAGTTTTTCTAGTTCAGTTTTTGAAAGGTATTTTTTACCCACATTTCTCATTAAAGAATTTGCCTGTTTTTCGATGTGTTTATTCTTACTTTTAGCACTAGAAGGACCATAGCGGTCAAAATTGACCGGCATATCTTAAGCAGATAATTAAACTATTTTCATCCATTCAATTATAAATATTCACTTATATTACTGCATCAGCTATTACATTAGTCATTGCCCATTATGTCCGATGTCATGACATCACATCTAAGCCTGTGTTGCATAATATGACATATACATACTATCATCATGTACATGTGTGATGATGTGATCACAAGAAATTGAAAAAATAATGATAGTTTGATGATTAGAAAGATTCCATCAAAGTGAACTGCCACAGAAGTTAGCTAGTTTGCATGAAAACTTTCTTTTGAACATTCAATCGACTTGTAAAGAATTGGCTGAAGAATGGAACAATATATAAACTACCTTGATACTTCACTTCAGTAGCAATGAGACATGTAGCAACTGCCTACTTTTTACCATTCTGCAGCAACTTTTTTTGCACATTCCGCATTATGTTACAGATTTATTTGAATAGCCATACTGTCATTTTCTCCACCAAGGCCAACATTCTCGCGTTTCTTGAATCGACTGCAATGCGTTTGCGGTAGGCCCATTTCTACTTTGTCTATGCGTGGACATTGTCATGAAATACAAGCCGTATATGCTGTCGCTGTGATCAATCGTTTGTGGCTGTCATTCGAAATAGTATCGATGATTTTATTCCCGCCATATCAATGAGGTTGAAAAACACCACCATTGGCAAACAGCTTTGCATGAATGGTATTTCGACATCTAGTCGAAAACAACAACTCCACATTCTGCAGTGTTGCAACATGTAATCGTTTCAGGAATCCTTTTTGGATGCTAATCAAATTCTTGATAAACGCACGACGCTGGATCCGATCACTGCCGAAAGTTTTTCCTTGCAGGCACTTGTTCATGTTCGAAATCGCAAGAACAAATATCCATTCAGTCCTTGAACGTGATGCTACAGAAGTTCAGTTGTTTCGTGATCACTTGTACTGTCACGGTCAGAGTAGTCCGCATGCTAGTCACTATTTTGTATGTCTTCGTCGTTGGAATCATTCCAATCGATTCCACTTGTACTGTCACGGTCAGAGTAGTCCGCATGCTAGTCACTATTTTGTATGTCTTCGTCGTTGGAATCATTCCAATCGATTCTTTGCAACTCAGTCAGTATCTGATTAGCATCTTCTGATTAGCAACTGATTAGTATCTGAGCCTTCTTGGCCGTTCATTGCTTCGATCACCTTTTAGTCCGGCAGCCAGAACGAGTTTCTGCAGGGAATGAGGCCGAAACTGAGACTTTCACAGAATGATGTACACCCTATGCCTACTACGAATCGGAACGTCTGCCGAGTTCTAGTGAGTTCCTCTTCTTGTCAGACAGGATCAAAGCAAAACACATGTAAATCCAATGGGACGGAGATTGCAGTTTTTGGTTAAAATGAAATTTTCTATGTTTTTGCTTATCAACTGGAAAGTATTAAGTCTAGAGTCATAATTTTTGACATGGAATGTCTTCAGGTGATTTACTATGATGTGCATGTGCTTTTATCATGCTTCTGATCGGCAATGTATGTGAGAATGTGGTTGAAAGTGGATAAAATTGCTCAAAATGTCTGTGTTTGCCGACATTAAGAGGCTCGCCAAATCTAAATGTGTTCAGTTTTATAGACAGAGGTGCATGAACATGAAAGGAAATGACCTGAAGACATTCCATGCCAAAAATTGTGACTCTGGGCTTCGTACTTTTCGTTTAATCAGAGAAAACATAGAAAATTTCATTTTAACCAAAAACTGCAATCTCCGTCCCATTGGATTTACATGTGTTTTGCTTTGATCCTGTCTGACAAGAAGAGGAACTCACTAGAACTCGGCAGACGTTCCGATTCGTAGTAGGCATAGGGTGTACATCATTCTGTGAAAGTCTCAGTTTCGGCCTCATTCCCTGCAGAAACTCGTTCTGGCTGCCGGACTATTTAGCCATTTGGTTGCTAATGAAACAGTCATGATATCTACACAGTCACTGACTAATGAATTCGATGACCTTATTCATCATCTCCTGTCCATGGTTTTTGGCTGCTTGTTTGAAGACATCAATCAATGTTGATTGTTGGTATACCAAAGGAATTTGTGCAAAATTGAAGCAAGAAATGATATTCAGTACGTGTTTCTGCATATTTGTATTGAATTATCATGAAATTGTGAGTATGAGGGATTTTTGGAAATGAATCGCCATGGTCTATCTGCAACAAAATAAAAGTCAAAGGCATAATAAATCATGCGTAGCCCATGGTTGACCTTTCCATGTGAAAATCATTACTCATGCGATACATTTCACTCACTTTTAGCAATGCAGCAATCTGGTTTGAGACTACACGCTTATTCCAATTTCTATTCGAAAATTGAATTCAAAGTACAAAAATTCTGAGGATATTAATAAGCGGTCATTTTTGACCGGTCCGGTCCTTGTAGGTAGACATACATAAAGCAAAGAAAGTAATAGGTCGAATCAAATTTTGATCCGACTGATATGAAGCCACTACATATTCAAGAAAAGTCAAGAAAAACTAAGTCGAAATACGGAATTTCATAGAAGCTATAGCACTTCGTAGTTTAGCAGCGGTCAAAAATGACCGGTCGGTCCTTCTAGTGTTAGCTAATTCACGATAAGTCGACGTATCTTGTAGAATTTCAGCATTTTAGTATCTGAACTACCCACCTCCACAGAACTTCTGGGTTCCACAACCTGCACCGATGCCAGCTACACCTGTGCAGAACCAAGTTCCAGCACCGACTGTGCCATCATCACAACGGTATGTTTAATGCTGAAGTAGGAGAGGAGACTAATGTATCCGGTAGTAATGAGAACGATGAAAATGATGACAAGAAATTTCAAACGATGAAATTATTTTACGTGAATATTAATGGCTTGAACAAAAATGAAATAGAAAATACTGATTCGTTAATTGACGCCAATAATGCCGACATCATTTGTCTAACGGAAAATCATCTTGATTTTGAAAATGAACCGATGAATATTCATTCGTATAATGAATGCTCATCATTCATGCTATAGAAGGAATAATGTTTTAGGTAGAAATGTTAGAGGTGTATCTATGTTTCTCAAATAAAACGCAGATTTGACGAAAATGACGAAGATAGTGTGCGAAAACGGCAATCTCTTGATAGCAGTTAATGATGTGAACGCAAAAAGTGAGGATTTAAACGAGGATCTAAACGAGGATGCGAACATGGCGTTCCAAACATGTAAATAGGAACCGCGTTCCGATCATATGAATAGGAACCGCGTTCCGATTGGGATTTGAATTGAGTTCATCTTTCGAGGTTCGGTACAATCAATTGTGTACTAGGGTTGTAACGGCCTGTTCCGAGATTGAATTAAAGTGAGTGAATTAGAACAGGGATGCGAACATTTATTTCGGAACTTAAACAGATGTTTGTTTTGAGACTGCTTGCTCAAATGCGACAATTGTGACCATTGTGACTATGATGACAATTGTATTGATTTTCACAACTAGGTTAAGTTATAAATACGTGGAAGTTGTTTGATGATGTGAATATTGATGGCTAGTTTCTCAGTTTCATGGATTGTTGCAAGAGACCCTGGTTATTTGCTAAAGGCTATAGAAACTGTTACAAATCTAAATGAAAATATTAAAGCTATTGATTTAGTTGAACGACTAGTGGATCTGGTGAGCATGCCATGAATTATAATTTGGATCGTAGTTGGATAGAGGATTTCTCAATGCTACATTGCAAAGACAGTGAAATTAGGAGGATGAAATTGGGACTATCTGAAAAGGAGATAAAAAAGTGAAACCCTCAACTGATTTATCGAAATGTTCTATCAATGAAAGTGACTTCACAAAGAAATTAGAAATACAGACGTTTGAATTCTTATGTGAACGGAACTGCATTAGGTGTTTTGAACGGGAAAGATCCCTTCTCTTGTTACCATGATCTCATTTCGCTATGTGTTCTACATGTTATGTACCCTTGGAAACTATATTTTGTCCCCTTTGTGATGGAGAAATGACTGCTTTTGTATATAAGGTTATCACTAGGGCGAATAAAAGTTCAAAAACCACAAATGCTTAAGATAGGTCAATTTTGCATAAGATCCTCAAATCTGGTCTTCAAATTTGATCTGCTAACCCCCTTGAGTAGTTATTAGGTCCAAATAAGGTACAAAAAATCGTTAGGCACAAAAATTTTAAACAAGCTGATAGGCCTATTATCAAGCTCATTTTCATTTTTCCTATCTCTATTTCATCTATCGTTGCTGCTGTCATTCATTTTTTAAATGATCTGTCATTTTTATTCCCATTCGTCCTTCCGTTCTTGATCTTCGTTCCCATTCGATCTCCCGTTCCTGATCCTCGCTACACACACACAGAGAGAGAGCAAGAGCAGATAGCTGAGGCGGCTATGATGATTGTTTTCGTACAAGCTCGTGAGATGACGTTGCTTGCCAAAATCAGCCCACGAGCCTGATTGGAAGAGAAGAGGTCCTATTGTATTTCAAGAAACAGAGCGCATATTTTCTCCGTGTATGTGAAGATATCGACCAACAAATGCGTCATACTGACTGCTGAGGTAAACGTCCCTTCGCTCAACTATTGTTCGCGTCTTCCACCATGCCGAAAATTGCTGCGACCAAGTCATTGAAAGTGAAAATATACACTGAAAAATCTCCGAAGGAATTCAGTGCAGCCCCGAACAGCGAACTTTTCTGCAGCCTGTGTGAGAACATTGTGAAATGTGACAAATCCTACCACGTTGAAAGTCATCGAAATTCTAGAAGGCATAGTAATACACTTTCAAGTTCTGTTTCCTCATCTTCGTCGCAATCGTTCTTGACTTCTGAACCAGCTACATTTACCGCTATGATTACTAAGGCATTCCTAGGAGCTGACATGCCGCTTCATAAGTTGCAGCATGCCTCCATTAAAGAATTGTTCGCATACATGAATAAGCCATTGCCCTCTGTTTCTGCGTGCCGACAACTCGTGCCGAAATTAGCAGCCGATGAAAAGGAGAATTTGAAATCCAGATTATCCAGAAAGAAAATCTTTCTAGCTGTTGACGAATCTAAAGTTCAAAGAATGAAGTTCGTGAATGTTCTCGCTGGAAGTCTGGAAACTCCAGACAAAGTATGGCCTTATGACTGCGTTCCTCTGATCAAGAGTTTTAACAGCGCCATGGTCTGTCAAATCGTCGACGACTGCATTCGTGAGTCAAATGCGGCACGGAGCGACTTCTTGCTTCTTTTTTCCGATTATGCACGATACATGAAATCAGCCGGCAAGCAATTAAAAGGCTTCTACCCTCGCCTGTTTCATGTCACATGTACTGCACATCTGCTTCACAACTGTGCAATGAAGGTACGAACTCATTATCCGGCAATAGACCGTCTGATTGCTTCCATAAAAGCAGCAACTGTAAAAAATGGTGACAGAAGGCAACAGTTTTCGGGAAAAGGTCAGCCCCCCAAGCCCATACTAACCAGATGGGGGACTTGGTTAGAGGCTGCGTTTGGGTACGCAGAGCACTTACCGACCATTTGCAATAATGTGGAGACCTGGGAAGGAGATGGTGTTCTAGTCACTCGTGCCAAGGGTGCGGTCATGGATGAAAATCTGCAAACTGAGCTTCGTAGTGTTTTGGATTGTCGCTCGATTGCTTCATTGCTGCATATGATGACCTCGTCAGTCAGCACAATCTCACAGGCCTCCGGAAGTCTTTCCGAGATCAGCTTTGGCCAAGATATCTGTGACATAAAGGCGCATTTCAACAAGCGCATTCAAAACAATGACCTGTCTGCGATAATAGAGCTGACAAGGCAAGATGTCTCTCCTGCTGATTACAATCTCCTACGGCACGCTCAGACCTCGTCTGCTGTGGTTGAGAGGAATTTTTCAATATTGAAAAACATCTTGAAAAACAACAGAAATGTTTGCCCCGAAAACATTTGTAGTTATGCGATTCTCAATTTCAACTCAGTGTAAACAATTGAATGTATTATTAATGCATGTATATCTTTTCAGCGAAAATGCTTGGATAATATTCAGTTCATTTTTGTGAATTCACTTGAGATCGGGTCTTAAATATATGGTGTAATATCGAAATTAATTAATATTATAGGCTCAAAAATAAGGTCAAAATTTTGAGATTTTGGGGTACAAAAAGCGGATTTTTAGGCACAAAAAAATCGCCCTAGTTATCACACTTCTACTTCAATCAAACTTGTTGAGGATTGTGGACATCAATAAACATGCCATTTACCACGATCATTCCTGTTTCAATTATTCACAAAGAGAAGCTGTTTACTAGCAAGATTTTCTACTCTGCAAATGATGATATTGGTTACAAACCTGATCTTATGGATCTGATGGAGGATATTGTCACATTCTACCATTGTGAAGATGATATTAAACTTCAGAAACTCTTTATGAGGACATTGACCAATGCCCTTACGTGAGTACTAAGATTTTGGCTCAATGAAGTGTTCAAACTTCTGAGTTTGACGGAAGCTATTCCACAGAGTTCTCGTTGCTATTATGAAATGAGAACACGGAAATTGAAGACTTGTTTGCATGATATAATCACATTTAGCCACTATAAGGAAAATTGTGTCAAATTCAAGGTGGACATGTTTGCCGAACCCCCGTCGATGAGCGCACTGAAAAACCATCGACAAATCTACTTCAAACGATGGGAAGGATGTTGAAGAATGGTTCAAAAAGCGGGGACGGAAATCTAAGGAAGGGAGTGTTAAGTTGATATTGAAACGCCAAGATGCTCAAATTGACGCAAAACGTTATTTTAATGCTGACATTGATGAGGAAACACAGATGCTGTAAAATGAAAGTTTCTGAATGTATATAAAGTTGTTGTGGAACATGACTTGTTTTATTCTAAGCAACCTGGTGGGTGTCAGTCTTTAAAGCTTTTGAAGTTTCAGGATGACAGATTTTTGCCTATTCACTGATCGTACAATGTGTGTGTGGCCGGACCAAGTCAGTCCGGTAAAACTACTTTTGTAACTCAATTACTACAATCTAGAAATGATATGTCTAAAAAAGAAATTGAAAGAGTTAAATGGCATTATGGTATATTTCAACCACAGTTGCATTCTATACCTCGTCAGAAAGGTTGTGATGTGAAGCAAGGGTTCACCGACAGCTGAAGACATCAAAGCAGGTGACTTAATTGTGCTAGATGATCTATTGCGTAAAAGCAAATCATCGAAAGATGTAACTGAAATGATTATTCAGACAGCACATCACAGGGAAGCCTTCATAATCTATATCACCCAAAACATCTTTGATGGAGGGAAGAAGCAAAGAACTGTGAGTTTGAATACACATTATTTGGCAATATTTAAAAATCCAAGAGACAGCAGTCAGATACATCATTTCAGTAGACAGATATTACTTCAACAACCTAAAGTTCTTTCAAAAATATATGAAGATGTAGCAAAGAAAACACATGGCTATCTGTTTATTGATCTAACCCAGGAATGTCCGGAACGACTTCGATTTCGAACTAACATCATACCTATATAATTCCGTTGAACC
Source organism: Prostheceraeus crozeri (assembly GCA_907163375.1). Classification (NCBI taxonomy): domain Eukaryota; kingdom Metazoa; phylum Platyhelminthes; order Polycladida; family Euryleptidae; genus Prostheceraeus; species Prostheceraeus crozeri. The sequence goes on from CAJQUW010001016.1 coordinate 85,384, forward strand.
AATGACAGTTTTCTCGGTTCACAAATAGTTTTAAGCAATGTATTTTTTTACCCTATTTTTTCAAGCATGTCGCATTCAAAGATGGTTGTCATTCCTCAAGAGGAGTATGTGCAATTGACTACACTGCAGAATGCACAGGAAGTCAAAAATATAGATCAACCTATTGGGAATCAACCTAAGGAACTAACACAAAAGGATATGGAAATTCGGAAGATCAGGGATCCTTGTCGGCAAATGAAGTTAGAAGCTGAAAACATTGATGAGAGGCGACAGATTCGTGATACGTTGCGACGATTTATAACCTTGTCAACACCTCGAACATATCGTGTGCGCGCTGAGCGTTTATTTGACTTTATTGACCCGCATGTGTAGTTCAATGAGAGAGGGGAGATAATGGATGAAACACCTGGTGATGTTATTAGAAATTGTCACATAGATGACTTTCTACAATATGCTGCTAGATATGCAAGGCGAAAATTAGGTGCACCACAAGGGTGGCGATATTTTCAAAAACTTTTATCTGATCAAAATGTGCCTCACAATATTATTGGTGGACCGACTGTGAATGGGTTGGATAAGGGTCATTTACAAGATGGATCAAAAAATAAAACACCCACAATGGTGGTCAAGCGAGAGCTTCATGACCCCGATGATCTTCAACCAAAAGGGGTACTAGGCGCTCAATGCGTGTTGGGAAGGACTATAGCAAATATTGAGCAAATATAAAGTAGGTCTTGCTTCTCTCTTATCATGTCGCTACAAAAGTTTTGCTGCTGTTTGAAATCTGCGCTCGAAGGTAAAGGAAAAGAGGGCATAGAGGTTGATATCAATTGTGTTGGCAGTTTCTGTGCAAGTAATTCGCGTGCAGATCAGAACAAAGACGATGAGTAAAGCCGTGAAGCTGAGGGAGATTTATTACGACTTAAATCACCCCGCAAGTTTCAGTCGTCCGGAGGTTTTAGCTCGTGCAGCAGGTGTGGGAATAGAGAAAGTGAAGAAGTGGTAAAGGCGTCAACCGACTTCCACTCTTCACAAAAATGCGAGAAAGCGGGTTCCAACGAGAAGATATGTTGTCAATAATGTACAAGGTTGGCGGAAAGTTAATACCTATTTTAAATTGTCTGTAATACGCCATGTACATTTCAGGTTCGCATTATATTCAAGCATGATTTATATCAAGCCTTGCCATTTTTCTCTTCAAAATTTTGTAGTTAGATTCTCAATACCAAAAGTCAACATTTTTTGTCAGATTTTAAAGGCTCAATTGATATAGTAGCACAGATTTCTAAAGATAAAGCTTTAAATTTGTCTTTACTTGAGAGGCGCAAAATTTGATCCATTATCGTCTGTCATAATCGTATAGGCGGACCATGACACTCCTATTGACTATGGAGCACGAATACTCAATTGTCATGAAAGAAATCAAATTTTTTTTCACAATATTTTGTGGAGCGACGAATCAGTGTTTCATGTTGGTGGCTTCGTCATTCGTCACAACCACCAATACTGGGCAGAAAACGACCCTACGATTCGTGCAGAGAATCAATCATAACCGAGTGTGACTGTCTGGTGTGGTGCGATGGCAGATATCATCGTGGGTCCTTTCCTCCAATGTGAAGCGATGAATTCACAGAGGCTACAGGAGAAAGTGTGGCCGGTCATTAGCACATTGAAAATATCAACGACCTGATTTTTATGCAAGACGGTCCTCGCCCACCTGGTAAGGGAGTGGCTTGATGGGCAGTTCTCAGGGCGCTCGTTAGGTCGCGGAGGCCCTCCCTCATTAATGGCCGATCACAAGTCCACATGTGACTCCATGCACCTTCTTTTGTTGGGGATGGGCAAGGGATGAAGCTTATCGTTCAAAGCCAGGGACACTACCTGAGCATGAGAACAAAATTCAGATTGTTTCATCTTTTGTACCTCTGGAGTTTCTCAGGCAGTCAGGGAACATCATGCCTGATCGACTTCGCACCCTAGTAGAGCGATAGGGTGTTCATATTGAGTTTTAGTATCTTACAATTTTTCGCATTAAATGTTTTAATTAGAAAATTGATTTTTTTCAGTTTATTGGAACGCATAAAAAATTAGATTTGTGCATTTTCATGTAGCAAAATTCTTGCATCTCAAAAAATTTTCAAATTAGGTCTCTCAAGTAAAGACAAATTTCAAGCTTTATCTTTAAAAATCTGTGCTACTATATCAATTGAGTTTTTCAAAATCTGATAGAAACTGCTAACTTTTCAATCACAGAAATCCAAATATGCCAATAATCTGACTGTAAGACTTTGAAGAGAAAAATGGCAAAGCTTGATACACATCATGCTTGAATACAATGCGAACCTGAGCTCCACTTAGCGAATTAGAGACAATTCAAAATAGGTATTAACTTTCCGCTCACCCTGTAGATTGTCAATGGCAAGTGGACTTGGCTGACATGCACCAGATATCACAGTACAATAACGGCTATAAATACATCTTAACCGTAATAGATATTTTATCTCGTTGTGCTTGGGCACGTGTGCCGAGATCTAAACGAGGACCAGAAGTTGAAGCGGCTTTTCAGAGCATTTTCGATGAGGGGCGTGTTCCACAAAGAATACAGACCGATCAAGGCAAGGAATTCGAAAACTCTCATTTCGAAGTCTCCTTAAAAGTCATAATGTGGAATTGTTTAGCTTCAAATTGCTTATAAAGCTGCCATGGTTGAGAGGTTTAATCGCACATTGAAAACGAAAATATGGCGCTGTTTTACTGCAAAAATACACATGTTTGGCTAGGTGAGGTACAAAAATTTGTCAAGAATTACAATGAAAGCTATCATCGTGTTATTAGGATGTGACCAATTGATGTCACCCCAGATAATGCGATGGATGCACAGTTTCGATTGTATGATAAGAAGGCGAAAAACATTTCCAATGAAAAGAAAATTAATGTTGGTGATAGAGTTCGGATTTCAAAGGTTAAGTCTACATTTGAGAAGGGGTATCTACCTAATTGGACTGAAGAAGAGTTTTTTGTGGATGAAGTAAATACAAAATTTAGACCCACCATGTACAAATTGATAGATTACCATGGTAATCCAATTGAAGGAAAATTTTACTTGTATGGATTGCAGGTAGTAGACAGAAGTGACGAGGTTTATATGATTGATAAAATAATTAGGAAGGAAGGTCATGGCAATCAAAGGAAATATCTAGTTAAATGGAAAGGGTATCCTGATTCATTCAATAGCTGGATAACACACCAGGATCTGCAAAATGTGGAGGTGGGAGACACTCTTAGCTTTTGAGCCAATATAACAAGTGACAATATAACATGAGTTCAACATGTCTACTAACTTCAACATCATTCTTCCAAGCAATAGAAAACCCAAAGATGTTCCCAGGCAACAGACCATCTCAATACTCTGTTGAATTTGCTAATCCAATTACTCTGCATGGACCCTATGAAGCTGTTCTAACTGAAATTACTTATTACAACGATATCAGTTTGCTAAAAAACATCTATTTTGAATTACATAAAGAAGTGCGAGCTAAGGATGATTGTTTCCGTATATTTCACAATAGTCTACATGGTACATGGGCTTTTCATCATCCAAGTTTACATCCTTTTTCAACATCTCCACCATCTGTCCAAAACATGATTGAAATTCAAAAGGCATTTGCAACGTCCACTTTTGATTCTAAGGTTCTCACAATGAGCTTCACAATAATATCAAAAACACGAAATTATTTGTCAAAACTTTTATATCAAAAACTTCTCGTTACAGGTAACACAAAATTTGTTAAAGTTTTTCGATGTAACTTCCATTTTGCTCCACACATTTCCGCCAGCGATGAACAAGTTGCAAAAGTCCTTCGCGAAAAAAATGTAAGGGACGAGAAGAAAAAAAATTCCGTAGCAGCAGCGCGTAGTTCCTCTTTGTTTTCAAATCGCTGCCCTTTGAAGTGATTCTTGAGGTGTCGAAAAAGCCAATAGTCGTGGGGAACTAAATCAGGACTATACGGTGGATGTTGGAGTTGTACAAATCCCACTGACTCTACTGCATCGCGACTTCGTTGACTCGTATGAATCGGCGCATTATCGTGCAGCAAATACAAAGTCTGTCCACGTGGAGTACGTCGACATCTTCGAGCAGTTTTGATTTGGGTAGAATAAAATTCGGAATCGATTCTTGTCTCTCGATCGACAAACTCCAAGTGAACAAGGCCGTGCCAGTCCCAGAAAATCACAAGCATGAAACCTCTCCTGTGAGTCGCTACGGTTCGAAGTTTTCGAGTGGCTGTCTCACCAGGAAACTTGTATTCTTGCGAAGAGCGACGATCTTCTGGCGAGAAGTTTTTGATATAAAAGTTTTGACAAATAATTTCGTGTTTTTGATATCATTAGGTGTAAGAAAGCTTTAAAAAGCGCCAAATATTCCAACATTTGTATCAATGAAAAGTTAAAACTCGAAAAAAATGAGCCAATACAGTAAAAATTTAAAGAAACTGTACAAAAATATAGTTGATTAAATCCAATGTCAAAACAAGCAATTTTCTATACCTATAATGGATGATCTTTCCAAAAATTATAATTGAAATATTGTAGCTTTCTTCTTTCATATCGAGTCCGGATACTTTTTGACGTCACCACGTATGTATGACACCATCCGAAGCAGCTATAGTCCTTTGAAAGATGGGTAGAATTTAGTTGAGAAACTTAGAAATTTGAAATCATAAATTTTTCTTCCTACATACACTTGCATACAACAGGGATTTTTTCATCGAATGGGTACATACCTTATATCATTTCAAAGCTCTTTTCATTCTCTAGCTAATGATGTATTGTATACAATATGTATGACATCATCCTAAGGTGAAAAAAGCATTCGAAAACACTGTAAATCTATTCAAACTTTCATCCAATTTGACTATCATTTGAATTACACATTAATATTTATTTCAAATTTGTTCTAGTATGTTCGGTGCTGTTTCAAAGTCTCAAACAAGTGATTTGAAATATATATCTTAGAAATATTAAACTTAGAAATACTTATAGGTAGCTATTTCAGAGATGAATATATCCCCAGTTCCCATTCAAATCCCATCAGAAATTCGATTTGTGAAATTATAAAACAGGATTGTTCTTTATGTAAGTGTTATTGAAGAGAAAAAATTACATATTGTCAATATTGGGGAAAGGAATCAGTCTCTTCAGGTCAACTCGAACACATACTCTTGTCTTTTTGGGGGCACCAGGGCAGCGGCGAGGCGTGTCTGGGTCGATTATGCTGAACTCCAGCCCGGTTGTTAAGTTCTTCTCTTGTGGTTCAAATCTGACAGTTATTCTTTTGGAGTGTACCTTCCTCGGCGCATTCCTGATCTGGCTTCCGCATCGCGTCTTGACGGTTATGGTGTCCTCCACCGATGTTTCGATGACACTCCTCCTTAGAGCCACGCTTTCATCTTCTGATGATTCTGGATCAGGAGTTACAGGTCTTCTTACCAACACTCTGGGTTCGCATGGCGATTCCATCCTTTCAACAGGAGAAGTTGGAGGTGCTGTGATACGTTCCATTTTCAATGTGATTAGAATAATATAGATAAGATAGCTGATAATATGGTACTTGAGGATTAGAACCTTTGATGAGAATTGGTACACAGCTAGGACTTATATACTTTTTAAACAAAGGAATTCCCAACAGCCAATCAGAGAGGTTCCGATTTTCCCTAAAGGGGTATATATAAGGATGTCATTGTTCCAATTAAGTAAGTTCTAATCCTCGTGACTTGAGCAAACACTAAGAACGAAACATGACTACCCAGAAACAACTGTTCTGCTTCAAGATTGAAAGTCAGATTATAATGGGAGGAGAGTTAGATACGAACGTGACTTTATCTTGTGGATGCAACGTAGAGTTGTGGAAGACTCTAACTGTTACCGCACTCTAAAGGAGACAGGGACTGCCGGCAAGGTGCCCCGTTCATGACTGTGACCACAACTTCGGTGACAATGTGACATTCCACGAATGGGCAGAGGATTACTTAAAGATCATGGAGTCCCCTGAGGGACGTGACTTGCATCCATCATTCATTTTCCATGCCTAATTAAACTTACATTGTAAACCTCTTGTTTTATTTACAAAGTCTGTAAATGGGATTCTGATTAGCAAATAATATAAGATTGATAACATAATTCCTGATCTGTAGAATCCGTTTTATGAAATTCAATAAAGATTGACATCATAGTCACAATGGGCACAATTGTCGCATTTGAGCAAGCAGTCTCAAAACAAACATCTGTTTAAGTTCCGAAATAGATGTTCGCATCCCTGTTCTAATTCACATACTCTAATTCAATTTCGGAACAAGCCGTTCCGATCCCAACACACAAATAAGTGTACCGAATCATTAAGTATGATCTCAATTCGGCTATCAATCGGAACACGGTTCCTATTTACATGTTCGAAACATGTTCCGATTGGTAATTCGGAACATGTTCCTATCCATGTTCGCATCCGTTGGCAATTCGGAATATGTGTTCCTATCCAGGTTCGTATCCACTATCAGTGCGTCCGCAAAACTAACTACTACCGTTGAACTTAATGAACAACAAAGAAGTAGGGAAAAAGAAAAACTCGATATTTCAAAATCGTTCGTAGAGGTTCATCTGATAAAGCCACTTGAATTTGACGGTAAAATCACGGAGTATCCGGCATTTATTTCAAATTGGTGTGCTACCGTTGATTGCCAAAATCTAACAGACGGAGTGAAATTACGATATCTTCAAGATGCGTTAGGGCCTATACCGAGACGAGCGATTTCAATGCTAAAATCAGATCACGAGTATAGACTTGCACTGTCACTGCTAGAGAAAAGGTACGGCAACCAAACTGTTCTAAAACGTGCCTACCTAAAGAAGATAGAGAACTTGCCGAGCATTAGCAAGTCAGATGAAATTTTGAAACTTCGAAATTTTGCCGACGAACTGGATATATGCTGTCATGCTTTATCTGAATATGGCATTGACTCAGATTCACAGGACCTGATTCTTCTAAATACTCTTGGCAAACTACCCAAAGATTTGAGATATCAGTTCAGTAAATCTGTCGGCGGTAGTCAGAAAATGAAGCTGTCATCCTTGAGAAACTTGTTGGAAGAGCACCTGACGATTTTTGAGGAGATTGACATTGATCGCACAGAAATTGATAGCCTATCCGAATATGACCAAACTTTTTTCGGAAAGGATAAAAGAAACTCGCGCCCACAGTATTCAAATAATAAGCACGCGAATTATCGAAATTTCCACCAACTGCAGACAACTGACAGAGTAAATCGCATTCGATATTCGGAGAAACAGGTGTCGCCTTTTTCGGCTTGTAAATTCTGCAAGGAAATGGGTCACTGGAATGAGGACTGTCCTAGATTTTTAGATCGGGAATCTCGAATTGATGCGCTAGGCCAATGTTGTCTTAAATGTTTCCTGACGAATCATCGAACATATGAATATCGAAAGCGATTATGCTGCCCACATTGTAAGTCCGAAAATCCTCATAATCGAAGTCCTTGCCCTCAGAAATTTTCAAATTCTGATCGATGTAATAACATTGAAAGTAATGTCAGGCCTACTTTACAGACAGCCGTTGAGCCAGTTGACCGACAGGAAAAGTCCTTCTACACAAATGATGACAAATCAAGCGATGAAGACAAAACGAGTACTTTAGCTAAAACAAAGTATGTTATCTTATCTTCCCAACAGCTGTTGCGTTCGTTAAATCAACCGACAAACCGTTCCGTGTACGCAAATGCAGAATGGCGTTTCACACTTTGAGCAGCAGATCCTACATAACCGAAGCCTTCGCGAAGGAGTTGAAGCTGAAACGAAGTTCAACAGAACAAGTGGCTGTGCATACGTTCGCTAATCCAGACCCTACTAACATATCATGTCATCAATCTGCTATAGCAATCGAAGCTATATCAGGAGAAAATATACGAGTAGAAGTCAGCATTGTCAAAAATATGCATGCCAATGTTGTGCGAATGCCCATTGACTCCAACTACTTGGAAAGTAAAATGAAGAGTTACTTTCTGGCCGATCCCCGACCAGAATCTCCTGAGGAAAATCCAATAGACATTTTGGTAGGAAACGATTTTTATGATTGTATAATTCAGCCCGAGCGAGTAGAATTAGTGCCACAACAAATCTGGTTAAAAAAGTCCTTATTGGGATGGATCATTACCGGACGAGGTGTTTGTGCAACGTCCCAGATCTCACATTTTGCCGCAGAAAGCGGAACTATGGCAATATGCGCTAAGACCTTAGCACATGGACTATAATCAAACCCCTTGACATTCGAAAGCGAAGTTCCGATAAATGACAAGTTGGACATTATGTCAAACTATTGCGAAAAGAATGATTATTCGAAGTTATGGTCGTTGGATTCCATCGGAATTACTGACTGCCCAGAACAATCTGATGACGAAGTAGCCGTTCGAAAGTTTGAAGACACTGTCAAATTCCGTGATAACGGATATCAAATCCGCTTTCCATGGAAAGATGAATTGCCCAACTTACCCACTAATGAAAGTTTGGCTCTGAGCCGATTACAATCAATGTGCAAAAAGTATGGAAACGAACCAGTAATGAAGAAGGTGGATGACATCATTCAAAAACAAGAAAGTGATGGAATTATTGAGAAAATCAATGCTGATAAAGAAACATGTGGCGCTGTTCATTACCTTCCCCACCAAGTCGTGATGAAAGATGATAGTTCGACTACAAAAGTGCGACTAGTATTCGATGCGTCCGCGAAAACTAAAAGCAATTTGTCATTGAATGATTGCCTTTTATGTGCCTTTTATATGCCGACCTTGAAATCATTTCCGAACACAAAATCAACAGACACATAGGTGTAGGCGGCAATCAAGAGATGCAGTTATGCTGTTTTACGGATGCGTCAAGAGATGCGTCAGCATTTGTTCACAAGTTCTGATCACAGACAACTGCTGGTGGCATGGTCCTACTTGGCTTTCGCGGAATTGTGAAAATTGGCCTAAGTGAAATTTGCAGCCATTTACTCCCTCGATGGAACATGAGTACGAAGAAGAACTTGTCAAAGAAAAATTGATGCTTTTTCATTCTACGGAGTCTCATCGATCGATTTCAATCTCACCTTACGGTGACGGAATGAATATTGAAAGATACTCAAAGTTGTCGAAAGTGTTGAGGGTTTGCGTGCTCATTGAGAAAGCTATCGAATTTGTGCAAGATAAACGGCCAGCTATGACAATCTCTCCCTCAGATACAGAAAAAGTGCTAATGAAGTGGATCAAGTTGATTCAGTCATCAACTTATGCAGAACAATTGGAGTTATTGACGATCAATCGAGAGAGCAAACTAATCAGGCAACTTGGTCTGAAACTAACATACGATGGAGTTATTCGAAGCTTTGGAAGACTTGCGAATTCTGATTTGAGTTATGAGTCCAAGATGCCGATATTGATGCCGAAAGATCATTATTTGACCAAATTAATCATTCGAGATGTTCATGAAAGACATTATTTGCATCCAGGGGCAAGTCAAGTGCTCTCCAAAGTGCGAGAAAAGTATTGGATTCCAAGTGGGCGACGAGCTATCAATTCTGTGCTAAAAGACTGTCGCGTGTGTAGAAAGCATTCTGGGTGCTCATTTAAACCTCCGAAGATGCCAGCTTGGCCTACAGAGAGAACAACAAGACATATTCCATTCATTTATTGCGACGTGCTTATTCACATGTCTCATTACGAGAGCCATCCACTTGGAGGTCGTCGAGAATATGACAGCTGAATCCTTTATCCAGGCTTTCAGACGCTTTGTCGCGCGATTTGGAACACCAGAGCTAATTTACTCAGATAACGCAAAGCAATTCAAATTGGCTAATCAGCTCCTGAAACATTGGAAAGGACCGGAATTTAATCAAGTCATAACAAGTTGCATGACAGCGGAGAACATAACGTGGAAATTCATTCCAGAAAAGTCCCCATGGTTCGGTGGCCTTTATGAAAGATTAGTTGCGCTTGTAAAAAGCCTCTGAGAAAGTAATTGGTCGTGGATTCCCATCCTTAGTTGAGCTCCAAACAATCCTAGCGGAAGTGGAGTCATTAGTGAATTCCAGACCACTTGTTTATATCGACTCTGACAGAAATGGTTCAAGACCAAAGTAGTAAGAAAACGGCGAACACCAGATAGCGCAAGATGGCCGCCATCGCTGACTCCCCCCCCCTCCCCCTCCCCTCCCCCTCCCCTCCCCTCCCCCCCCTCCCCCTCCCCTCCCCCTCCCCCCCCTCTGGAACGGCAGAGTGTCGTGGTCGGCCGCCGTGGTGCTTTGGGTCTGAGTGTCGTGGTGGACTTGGGCGACCGCCAGGATTAGTCTTGAGGCTATAGTGTGTGATGTTTTTCGTGCTGAATGTTGGGTTGTAAAATGGGTTGTTTCGAGTGGAAGGAGTGGTCGGATGAGAAAACGGAGGTCGGATTCGTGTTCAGCGTGAAATTCTGCATCGGTAGGGTGAGTTTCAAGGCAATCGGTGAGAAAAAATTTTCAACATTTTTCGAAAAACGACAGAGTTAGAATTTGGGACGTTTTGGTGTGTAGCGTCCAAACGAAGCATCGGATGAGAAAACGGAGGCCAGATTCGGATTCAGCGTGAAATTTTGGGTTAGGAAGGATGTTTCCAGCGAAATCGGAGAGAAAAAATTTTCACTGACGTCCCCCCCCCTCCCCCCCCCTCTGGACAGCTTGCTTCGATTTTGGCTTCCAGTAGACGGATTTTGTCGTGCGATAGCTCGTTTGAAAGCTAAGAGTGAGACAAATTCAGTGAAAGAATCGGCTTGTTCCTATCTGTCTTCGTTTAGATGTGAGACGCCATTTAAGATTTTGGGACATTGGCGAAAAACGACAGAGTTAGAATTTGGGACGTTTTGGACTCTAGCTTCAAAACGAAGGCTCGGATGGGAAAACGGATTTCAGATTTGGAATCAGCGTGAAATTCTTTATCTGTATGGTGAGTTTCAAGTCAATCGGAGAGAAAAAATTTTCAACATTTTTCGAAAAAACGACAGAGTTAGAATTTGGGACGTTTTGGTGTGTAGCGCCCAAACGAAGCATCGGATGAGAAAACGGAGGCCAGATTCGGAATCTACGTGAAATTTTGGGTTAGGAAGGATGTTTCCAGCGAAATCGGAGAGAAAAAATTTTCGGCTGACTCCCCCCCCCCTCTGGACAGCTTGCTTCGATTTTGGCTTCTAGTGGACGGATTTTGTCGTGCGATAGCTCGTTTGAAAGCTAAGAGTGAGACAAATTCAGTGAAAGAATCGGCTTGTTCCTATCTGTCTTCGTTCAAAAGTTAGAGCGGTTACAAGATTTTAGGTCGGAGCTCGCTTACCTGAAAAAATCCTAAGTGTCAGAGTGACTTTGTATGGGTAAAATTTTGAAAATTTTCCAAAGTGTGGAATTTCGACCTGGGACCGTCACCAAAACATTTTTCATCAAATTCTGAAATTTCACTGACCTCCCCCCCCCCTCTGGACAGCTTGCTTCGATTTTGGCTTCCAGTGGACGGATTTTGTCGTGCGATAGCTCGTTTGAAAGCTAAGAGTGAGACAAATTCACTGAAAGAATCGGCTTGTTCCTATCTGTCTTCGTTTAGATGTGAGACGCCATTTAAGATTTTGGGACATTGGTGAAAAACGACAGAGTTAGAATTTGGGACGTTTTGGGCTGTAGCTTCAAAACGAAGGCTCGGATGGGAAAACGGATTTCAGATTTGGAATCAGCGTCAAATTCTTTATCTGTATGGTGAGTTTCATGTCAGTCGGAGAGTTTCAAGTCAATCGGCGAGAAAAATTTTCAACATTTTTCGAAAAAAAACGACAGAGTTAGAATTTTTGCGATGGCTGCCTACTGTAGAGCCAAAACGAAGCATCGGATGGGAAAACGGAGGCCAGATTCGGATTCAGCGTCAAATTCTACATGGAAATGGTGTATTTCCAGCTCAATCGGAGCACTAGAACCGGAGATAGACGGGATTTTTAGTGTTTGGATGATGGGTATTACGTCATCAGCTGATCGCCACACACTATATAAGCTGGGAACCGACGGAGACTTGTCATTTAGAGGAGAACGATTGTCAGAGGTAGGTCGTCTCTCTGAGCTCCGATGATAGCTTCGGACATTCCAAATTCCAAGTTTCTGTAAGAAACCGACTTAGAAAATTTCATTGCTGATATCAGCTAAGCCGTCAGACTTAGAGGTTCGCCAGGAGATGGCCTTCGTCTCCAGGCCATAAAAGACTCCAAAACTTTAAAGGCTCGTAACTTTGCTTCTACAAGTCCGTTTGACTTGATTCAAAAAAGGTTCGGTCGCTATTGACCTGCCCTAAGTGATGGACTACTTATAAAATTTTATAAGTAGTGCTAAAAAGTTGAAAATTTTAAATTCACTAGTTTTGGAGGTTTTCTGGGGTTTTCGACCCTGCTGAAGTCAATGAAAGCATTTTTAATGATGTCTGAGCCAGTCTTCTCATGGTATAAGCGGCTTTTCACTGAAAGCGAGCAAGACATGGAGAGTTTTGCTGTAATATTCCACTGACAGGGTGTTCCTTCGGGACGGCGGACGATGCCGTAGTGATAAGTGTGGCAAGGGAATGTGTCATATTTAAGACCGTAACCGCTGGGGCAACTCATGTTGGGCATTTGACACAGCTCTCAACGTAGCACTTTAAACGCCAATCGGTTGAGTCTTAGCTATCTTGTCATGGGTGGCCTCTAAACATCTCCATTGCAAAACGCTGGTGAATCAAGCACTCTACGGCTTGCTATCAAGCTGATCAAAGCAATAACTTGGGATGTTTCCTCAAGGTTTTCAAGTATGCTAAGTTCAAATCTGATATCATGTTTCAAATTTAACTAAGTCTAAGGCAGCTTTGAGGGGTTAGATCCCAGCTACTGTTCACTACCTTTGACTCGGCGTTGCTGTTACCACTTCGGGGCAGTGACAATGATGTCTTCAGCTGTAAATAGCGGGTATCGGGGAAGATCTCTCACTTCCCTAGTGATCAGTACAAGGCCTTCGGGCTGTCGACGGGATCGAGTGCCACTCACTACACTCAAATCTATCATTCCTCACTAAGTGTAAAAATCATTGTTTTCCGTTTTTCGCTTCAGAAATGCCGAAATACAATAATATGAAGACCAGTTTCAAACTGTGTCAATGCCGGAAGGTATTCCGAGCTGACGCCTTCAAAAAGCACGCTTGTACTAACAAGAAACAGATAGGGGTCGCTCGCTACTATTGCGGAGTCCACAAAGTCAGTCGCTTAAGTGAGCGGCTGGAGGATTGGCACTCACAACACAGCGAGTGTCAAACAGGCGAAGTAAGCGAAGAAGAACGGAGTTCACTCTTCGCCACTGAGCTCCGTTCTTTAGAGCTACAATCTGCCAACGAGCAAGAACGGAGTTCACTCTTCACCACTGAGGCCACTGAGCTACAATCCGCCATTGAAGCGATTGCCGCTGTATCCTCGCTTAGTAGCGAGAGTTCGCTGACCAGCAGCGATAGTGAGGAGGAGGAGGGAGAGCTACAGTCGCAACTTATCAAGGACGTCGACCTCGATCGCGAGACCCCTACAGCCGTAACTGTGAGTGGAATTGCAACACAATGTCGCAATTTTGTCAAGCGCCCGCCGGTGATCGCCGAACGGGATAGATTAAAGAAAGAGGCGGAGAAGTTGAAGGAGGAGGCCTTCTCATACAAGGCAAAGTATGAGGACCTAAAGAACGTGGCCGGAGAGATGAAGAAGGTGAAGGAGAGATTAAGCGAGCGGGATGGCGAGTTGGAGCAGGAGAGGCTCAAGACTCTCGAGGGGAAAGCCAGAGAAGAGGCTTTGCTAGCAGAGAGGGAAAGTAGGGAGAAGGAGATACGAAGGTTGAAGGAGGAAGTGGAGAGACTCCGTGTGCAGATGGCTAAGGTTGTCGAGACGAACCACGAGCTGCACCGTTCGGCGCAGCTGGTGGATCGCGATCGAAGGGTGCGTTCCAGTCGTCTGCACATCCCTATTAGAAAGGGGAGAGTAGCAGAAACTCCTCTCTTGTACGAGCGTGGAAGAGGGGAGAAATGCTACTCTCGGGTGAAGAAAGGGGTGGAGTGTCTACACTTCACCTTCGATCATCGTGATCCGATCTCGAATTTCCTTTATGAGGAAGCGTCCGAGAAGATCTGTAAGTAAAAATGACTAAATTGATATGTAAGATGATAACTCACTACTTCTTTCTTTACAGACATCCAAGAGAAGCGACCACCCGCCCCGTTGCCGGAGCCGCAGTCGAAACAACAAGCCTGAGTCCCTACCACACACCCCGAGAACGAACCATCGGCTCTCTTAAGGGCCACCATGGGGCAAGACATGATAGAACCTCCTCGCGGTTTGCCCTGGGCAGTCTTCGGACTGGCGAATACTATCATTAAGTTGAATCTGCTATCAGTCAACTTGAACGTCGCAAATGAAGTTCGGTGTAATACTTCCTTTCGACGGGCGTTCCTGTAAAGGGCGGCGGTGAAACCCGTAGCTATGTATACCGCAAGGGACATTCGGCAATGGTCAATCTTGTTAAACCTCTCTGCGTCATGTTTGCAAGTGATTGCCTCTGTCTCAACGTAGTATGCATTCGCGCCAGGGCGACATTTAGCCAACTGTCGAAGGTTGCCTAAAACTTTCCATTGCATACGTTATGAGAACCATGAGTTCTACCTGTCTCTATCAATGAGACGAATTGATGAATGGAATGAAATGGGAGGACACTCACGCGCCACACGCAACATAACACACTTCTCTCTTCCGTAGTCTAACAAGCTCTTTACACATGGATCGCAGTCGATTGCTATCCCTGTATCAGAAGTGTAAGCTATCTTAATTTTATCTAACACTATTTCATCTACCATCATCGCCCATATGAAATGTTATAAGATTTACAAGTTAGACTAAGCGTGCTACTATTTCCAAATGAAAAAGTATACATGGTTAAATCATCCACTGAAGCCCCATTCAAGTAAGTCAGTATGAAAGCAAAGATAATACGAAATAAACATTTATTATGGCATGTATTTCAAAAGGTCTTCATCGTCAATATCGTCCCAGAGTCTGGCTTCACATAGATAACAAAAACAGTTCAGTTGCTTTAATCGTTCTTCCACTGCAAGCCTCACTTTATCAATATACTCCCACTCTGCCATAGTTCGTGGCTGGGAGTTAGGGGTGTACCACTCCCATAATTGGTGGAGGAATTTCGTGCTGGTGATCTCCATCACATCGTCAGTATCGTACTGGAGATACTTCCACCTCACGCCTGTTAAGTCGGGACACTCCTTCTCACATACACTCTCCTCTTCCTCGTCCGCTGGTAATGATAACTTTCGTATATTGTCCAGTCGGTACACCTTCTCCACCTTCGCCTTTCTTGGTGCATTTGGTGTAACGAGCACCTTTGCTGATGTGCATGGAGAGGAGAACTCCAATGCGGTATTTGGTGTTGTTGGAGGACTTGTCATGTTGTCTTTGAAATGCTGACTTTGAATAATGATAACTTTAACATTTTTCTAATTCTAAAGTATACACAAGCAGCCAATCAGAATGAACATCCAATGAATGAAGAGAATGAAAGTATATAAGCAAAGTGACATTCATATCATTTCATTTAATCTGTGAATCATACAAGTGACGAACGCACGATCTCTCTCTTTGACTATTATTCTGTCTGATCATATTTCATTAAAATGGTAAGTTAAAGATTTCCTCTCTCATCTCCCTCAAACGTGTGACTAATAGCATCTTCCTCAATTTCAGGCATCAACTTCATCACCAACGCCCTCTCTTCTCGAGGAAAGTTTAGAGTTATTGAGTCAAGGTAGGTTGTAACACTACACTGAGGCTTGAACAGAGATGATAGAATGATTTCTCTTTCAGGTGATGCGAGTTCCAGCTCAGAACTGTCGCGATATGGCAACGAGTGGGAATGTGCTGACTGTGGGCACATCTTCACGAGGAAATGGGATCTCACCCGACACATCAAGCGAGGTGTTTGTCGACCTAAGCCGGCATCAATCTCCGAAGGTAGGGATGATTCTGTTAACGATGTCTCCTTTTCTTGCGACTTGTGCATTCAGTCTTTCGAGACACGTTTTGAACTATCTTCGCACAGACTTCAACATACACACACGAACGATACCTACACCAACGGTACCTCCTCTATCCGACTCACTGAGGTGTCCATAAATAATTTAGTGAGGAACTACCAGATGGACTCCTCAGAAACCATTGCTAACTTTGAGGAATGGTTTCATCAAAATTCATCATTGATAGAAGCGCTCTTCAACAATTTAGACAATTTTAGGATGAAGGCGCTCATCTATCTTAAAATAAAATATGTAAAATCGACCACCATACTGGACAAATAATAGAGAGGTTGGAGTTTCACATACCCTCCTCTCCTGCAACCGAGGTTGTAGACTATGAGTCTTGGATAAATTTTCACATCCAAGGATTAAAATTAAATATTGATAAATTTAACGAGCGCGATAGCGGTCTCATTTTTGACGGCATTGAGTCCGCCTTATTTAAAATCAGTCTATTAGGAAATCATAGTGGTCGAGGCTCCTTTAAACTTCCAAAAAATTTAAAAAACAAAACAGCAGTCATCAATGTCGATTGCGAATCGCAATGTTTTAAATATGCTGTCCTCTCCATTCTCCACTATAATGACATCAATGCGAATCGAAATCGTACATATAGCTATAGGCAGTGGGAGAATGAATTAAACTTCGATGACTGTAATAGTGACGATATGAAAATTAAAGATATAGAAAAATTTGAAAAATTGAACAACATTAAAATAGTTCTCCATGTTTGGGAAAAGGGATTGAAGGGTGTGCGCTACAACTCGCGTTCGAGTTGTTATGAACGTACAGTAAACCTGTTATTAGTAAAAGAGGATGATAGTGAGGAATGGCACTACTGCGGCATTCCCAAAATCTCTCGCTTATACCACCACTTAAGAAATTCTACCTCATCAGAGATTTATTACTGTGACAGATGCATTCGGAACTTTAGGAGTAAAAACAAATTTGTAAATCATTATGAGTGGTGTAAGCGAGGTAAACTGCAAATGGAACGCATGCCCAAAGATAAGGAGTTTTCATATAGAGAGAATGGTGATGAACTAAGTCCTCTTCGTGTCATCTATGCTGACATCGAATGCTATATCGATGATAACATCCATCGACCAGCAGCCATTTCCTGCTATGAAGTATGGCATGATCACTTTAGGAGTAGGCAAAATAAAATGCGCGTCTGGCAAGGTGAGGATTGTATTTACCAATTCCTACAATTCCTCGAACAGGCTGTAAAATTTCAACAAAAGTATGATGGTGAACTCTATCGCAGATCATTGCATATGACAGCAGATGATCAAGCAAAATTTGATAGTTGCAAACGTTTGCCCCAAATGTAGGAAAACATTTGACGATGATAAGATTAAGAAAGTGCGCGACCATGACCACATCACTGGTAAATTTAGAAACGCACTCTGTTCAAAATGTAATTTTTCGCTGAGGATGAAGCGGCGTACATTACCCGTCATTTTCCATAATTTCAAGGGCTACGACAGCCATATGATAATAAAAGGAGGTTTAGGTCAAATGAAAGAGTGGAAGCTTGATGTAATAGCACAAACGAGAGAGAAGTTTATGGCCATGACAGCAAAAGTGCCTGTCGATAAAACTAAAGAAAATAAGACGGTCTTTTTTGATATAAAATTTTTAGATTCCTACCAATTTATGACTGCATCACTGGCCTCTCTCGTACAAAATCTAAAGTCTCTTCCACTAACACAAAATCTTAAGAAACAATATCCAAATCTAACCGATGAAGTCATCACACGGAAAGGAGTCTTTCCATATGCATATTTTGATGCAATTAGTAAACTCGGCGAGACTTCTCTTCCGCCCATAGATAAATTTAAAAATGATTTGACCGGTGCAGAATGTAAGACCGAAGATTATGATCATGCACAAGATGCATGGATAAAATTTGACTGCCATACATTTGGTGAATATATGATTGCCTACCTTAAGTTAGATGTATTTTTGCTGGCTGATGTATTTCAGGAGTTTCGACGAGTGGCATTAGAAGAAGATAAGTTAGATCCCGTCCACTTTGTCAGTCTGCCAGCCATGTCATTTAAGTCTGCTTTTAAAATGACTGGTGAGACCATTCATCTCTTACAAGATCCAGAGATGTATAATTTATTTGAGCGAGGAATTCGCGGTGGTCTCACATTTGTAAATAAACATAGGTTAAAATCAAAAATAGTAGGCAATGACCAGACTCATCTGAAGTATTATGACCAAAATAATTTGTATGGTAGTTCATTATCCAAACCGCTACCTCACTCTGAGTTTAGCTGGTTAGATGATAGTGAAATTCAACATTTCTCCAACCCTTCCAACATACTAGCAATTCCAGATGAAGGTGATTGGGGATATTATTTTGAGATAGATCTAATCTATCCAAATAATATTAAACATAAAACCGTGGATTTTCCACTCGCACCCGAATCAGGTGAAGTGACCAAAGATATGTTTCCGACTTTATGAAACAATTTCATAAAGATTTAGAATCATGCGGTCAACCCGACTATAAGCCTTGTCGCAAACTTTTACTCACCCAGTATGATAAAGAAAACTATCTAGTCCACTTTAGCATCTTAAAATTTTATTTAGAAATGGGTATGATTTTAAAAAGAGTTCACCGCATATTAAATTTAGACAGAAAGCCTTCCTCAAACCATATATTGATAGCAACAGCCAGAAACGTGCACTAGCCCAAAATAATTTTGAAAAAGATTTTTATAAATATAAGAACAACAGTCTATTTGGTAAGACGATGGAGGATGTTAGAAAGCGCGTAAACTACAAACTAGTTAATGATGATCAAAAGTATCACAAATTGGTCTCATCACCTCTATTCATCGATAGAGACATTATCGATGAGGACCTTATAGGTGTTAAAATGATAAAATCTGAAGTTGAGTTGTGCAAACCCATCTATATTGGTCAAGCTGTACTAGATTACTCTAAGCTTGAAATGTACCAACTCTTTTATAAAATACTAAAACCATGTCTCTCGTAAAAGTTTTTGTTTGTTTTGTTAGATAGTTTTTTCTCCTGGTATTTACTCAAAAAGATTTTATAAATTTTCAATGAAGTAGGAAAATCTTTTGTAGAATGTTTTTTGATACATCAAATTATTGTTCTTTGTCGTTGTTTTTGTTAGTGTATTTGTCTGCTTTGTGTGTTACGACGTATGTTTTCAGATAGTTGAAATGTGTATGTTTTACATTCAGTTATTTGTATGATATGTGTTTATGTTATGTCTTATCCTGTTTGTAGTTATCAGTTAGAATTTTCTGTTTTAATTGGTTTATAATTTTTTTTTTTTAATGTTTTTTGGGTGTATTTTCTTATTTTATGTTTTATGTTATGGTATGTTGTTAGTTTTTTTTTGTTTTTTTATGATATGTTTTTTTTTTTTTTATATTTTTTTTTCGTTGCTATTAACTGTTTAAATTGTTTTATGTTTATGTAGTGTTTTGTTATTTAATTTTTATTTGTTATTTATTATGTTTTGTTAAATGTTGTTTTCAATCTTAGTATGTTAGTTTTTTATTTTTTATTGTATATTATTTTTGTTAGTTTTGTAAATGTATGTCTATTTTTTTTTTTTGAATAAGTGTTTTTTGTCTTTATGGTTTTTTGTTTGTTGTTTTGGTTTTTTTATTTTGTTATGTTATTTTTTTGTGTCTTTTAATGTATGTTTTTGTGGTTTATATGTTGTCGGTTTTTTTTAATTTCGTTTTTTAATTGATGTATAATTTTTTTGTTTAATTTTTGTTGGTTCGTTTTTTAAAATGTTTTTTTTTACGTTTTTTTATGTTTTTTTATATTGTAATTTGTTAAATGTTGTTCTTTTAATTTTTATTTTTTTTTTTTTTATTTTTCTATTTTTTTTTATGTTCGTTTTTTTGTTAGTAACTAATGTTTTCATTTTTTTTTTTTTTTTGTTTTTATTTTGAAATTTTAATTTTTATTTTATTTTTCATTGTTTTTCTTTTAATGTCTTTTTTTGTTTTTTTTTATTTGCGGTTTAATGTTATTTAATTTATTTGTATTTTTTTTATTTTGTTTTTTTTTTTTATTGTTTAATTAATTATTTTTATTTTTTTTTTATATTTTTTTTTATAATTTAAAGTTTTTTTTGAATTTATTTTTTTTTGTATTTTTTTTGTGCTAATGTTTTTTTTTATTTTATTGTTTTTATACATTATTTTAATGAGTTTTTATATTGTTTTTTTTTTGTTTATTTTTTTTTTGATTTTAGTTTTTTTGTTTTTTAATTTAAGTTTTTTTTAGTATTTTTGTTTTTAATGTATTTTTAATGTTTTTTTTTATTTTTGGTTTAAATTTGATTTCGTTATTATTTTATTTTTTTATTTGTTATTAGTTCTTTATTTAGATTTTAATGTTTTTTTAATTTGTTTATTTTTTTTTTTATAAGGTTATTTTGACTTATGTTTTTATTTGTTTTAGACTTGTTTTAAGTTTTGTTTTTGTTTTGTTTTAGTTTTTTATTTTTTTTCGTATTTTTTAAATTATTATTATGTTATAATTTTTTTATTTTTTTTATTTTTGTTTTTTTGTTATTTTGTTTTTTTTTTTATTACTTTTATTTTTTGGTTTTATTTTTTGTTTTTTTTTTGTTTTTTAAATTTTTTAATTGATTTTTTAATTATGATTAAAGTATTGTGGTTTTTTTTTTTTAATTTTTTTGGTTTATTTTTTTTTTTTTTTTTTTTTTTATTTTTTTTTTTTTTTTTTTGTTTAATTATTAGATTGAAGTTAGTTTTTTTTTTACTAAATATTTTTGGTTTTTATTTTATTTTTTTTTTTTTCAATTTTTTTTTTTTTAATTTGTTTTCAATGTATTTTTTAATTTTTTAGTTTGGTTTTTTTTTTTAATTTTTATTTTTCGGTTTATTTTTTTAATTTTTTTTTTAGTTAATATTGAAATCTTTTTTTTTTTTTTTTTTTTTTTTTTTTTTAAATGATTTTTTTTTTATTTTGTATTTACTTAAGTTTTTTTAATTTTTAGTATTTTTTCTATTTTTTTTATTTTGGATTTAGATTTTTGAATGTGTGTTATTTAATTAATGTCTTATGTTATTTTTTTAATGTTGTTTGTTTTTTTTTTAATTATTTTTCTTTTTTTTTTAATATTTAGTTTTTTTTATTGTTTTAGTTGGTTTTTGTTTGTTTTTTATTTTTTTTTTTCTCTTGTTTTTTTTTTAATTTTATTGTTTTATTTTTAATTAGTTTTATTTTTTTGATTTATTTTTTTAATAGGTTTTTTTTTTTTTATGTATTGTTTTCGGTTTTTTTATTAAATTTTTTTTTTTTTGTTTTATTTTTATTTTTACGTTTTAAATTTTTTTTATTTGTTTTATGTTTTTTATTTGTTCTTTTGTTTTATGTTTTTTTTTCTTTTTTTTCATTGTTTTTTTAGTTTTTAAATTTTTTTTTAAATTTTATTTTTTTATTTAATTTTTTTTTATTTTTTTTTTTTTTTTTTTTTTTGAAGATTTTTTTCCTTTAATGTCATGTGTTAGGTCACAATTTTTTTATTTTTTAACCTGTTTCATCTGTAGGATATTATTGATTGACCTTTTAGTATTTTTATTATTGATATTTTCTGAAGTTGGGGGGGGTTTTTCTGTGTTGTGCTTTTAGTCATTTATTTTGGTCAAGTTGTATGTTAGATGTTTTCAAAGTATTGTGTGTTATAATGTTTAAAGTTAACCAACTCTTTTATAAAATACTAAAACCATGTCCTCTCGTAAAAGAGGTTCGTTTGTTGGGTGGTGATACAGATAGTTTCTTCTTAGGTATTACCACTCAAAAAGATTTAAATTTCAATGAAGTAGGAAAATCTTTAGAAAGATATTTTGATACATCAAATTATCCTTCTGATCATCCACTCTACTCCATCAAAAATAAGGCAAAACTTGGCTGCTTTAAGGATGAGACAGCAGGGAAGGAAATAGCTAAATGATTCTCCTCCGTCCAAAAATGTACAATGAATGAAATTAAAGGATAGCGACGATAGCATTAAGCGCGCGTAAAGGCATATCAAAATCCATTGTGCAAAATATGAAACATAAGAATTTCAGGAAAGCCTATAGAAATAAAAATATAACGTTTGTCAATATGACAATCTTAAAATCTAAGTCGCATGAGATCAAAACTCATACTTTTAGGAAACGGGCGCTTTCAGCATGGGAGGATAAGAGGTGCTGGCTAGAACACAACATATCTCTTCCACATGGACATCCTGACACAAACATACCACCACCCAAAAGAATTAAACTCACACTACCACATTCAGGAGACGTCTTAGCATAATCATCCTTAACTTAGTATTTTGATGTTGATTTCTGTAGATAAACATTGTTGTTTTATGTATCGCATGAGATTGTTTTTTCCTTGTGAATATGTGTCAACATCTGTACATTCCCCATGTGATGACTTTTCCACTGAAAGACATTTTTCCTATCCCTGTATATTTCCACCCTTCACGAAGTAAAAAGACTTTTTGTATATAACAATGTTTATTGAAGTGCGCTCATGTATATATTTTCAGTGGATGTTGTATAAAGTCTATTGCTTCACATTCATGTACATATTTCAATAAATGTTGTATAAAGACTTCACTTTGTTTTCCGAAACACTAACGTTATGAGGGATTTAGTATCTTTCACATGGATGCACTCTTGTAAACCATTGGTAATTTTGATAGCAATAGAGGGTATAGTTTGTTTGACGACGGGATGATAGAAAATAGATTCAAACATCTTCTCGACTATTCCATATGAAGCGTCTTTATCATGAATGAAATCACGTAAAATGTATTCTTTTTTCTCACCAACAGAAATAGGTAGAATCAAATCACTTTGAATGTAAAGGTGCTGTTCATGTTTATCAAGTGTCATTGGTGTTTCTATACCAATCGTATGCGCAGCAGCAAACACAGTTTGTAGCATTGACAAGCCAAAGAGTTTTTTCAAATATTTACTCAATTGACATTGAATGTCATCACCCCATTTCAGAACAACGCGTTGATTTTCAATTGAAAACGAAATGTGGTGTGTCTTTGCATCATATTTACTTTTCATCACATGCTTCAACTTCTGTTGTATATAAGGATTTACTACATGAATGAAGCTTTCAACTGTATGATATAGACGCGGCATTATATTGATAGCAACTTTAGATTCTTCATAAGACTGGTAAATTTTCTTGATGCGATCGCCATAGATGTCCACCCACCATTCATCATTAACTGAATCAGCTTTAGTGTGATATTCATGAGAAGCATACACCACACCGCTTCCAATAATAGGCGTATAATGTCTTACAAAATGACGCAAGGTTGGAGAGAAATAAACTGTAAGTTTGTCATTATATTTCTGAATAACCAACTTATTTTTTGTGTCCGCCATAATTTTCTCTCCATACTTCTTACCCACAGTCTCATTCCATCGTTTTACTAACTCAATAAGTGATAAAGGTTGAACACCACGCTTTTTCAAAATGATGCGTTCTTCGCATTCTACAACATCTTCATCAAATATTTTAAATCTATAATGAAATTTGTTGATTCGATTTGAATAAACTTTTTTTAAACATTTGCAGTAGCAATTGACGTTAGATGTAGTCCATGACCAAAACCAAGATGTGGATAGAATTCACTATCCAACCTCAGCGTAAGACCTTTAGTAAAAGAATGAAAGCGGAGGAACTGTCTCCCACTCCAATGATAGATAGTAAACTCATAAGCTTTCTGATTTTTATTCTTCATGATGGAAGTATTACCACTGTTGAATGCCTTAATAATTTTCTCATTCCCCAATGGCTCATAAGAATCTGATTTTATCTGAATCCATTCATAGTTCCACTTTCCATCTGATGTTAAATTGTATGGGAACTGAAATGCATTATTCATCGTTATTCCATCATGGGTGCGAGGAGTCAATATCATTTCTTCCAAATCATTCACATTCTGAATATTGCTATCATAGCAAATACTAGAAACGCCAACTTCCCATTCACCTTCTAAATGCAGTGGCCGATTTAATTCTACTCGATAGTCTGATGGTTTATTTTTGGGAAATTTATTCATAGAAGCATTACTGGGCAAGTAGATTAGAAACGAGTCCTTATTTTCACTTTCCATATTATTCACATTGGAAAAATATATTAGCATACGTTTGCATTAACTCTTCATTCGGAAATGGAGTGTAATACTTGTCACAGCATCTTTATGAAAAGGAATCAACGCACCAGCATCATCATAAATGGCAATATCAATTTGTGGGATGTAGTTTGATTTCAGCTTTGTATAATGCACTTTCTTGAAAGTATGCTCAGATAAAATACTGCAGCTTTTTGGCTGGTATGGTATCATTGCTAGCAATGGAGCTTCAACATCTCCCACACGTACATCTTCACCAATATTGGAATATATCTGAAAATAGTTAATACGACGCGATAGCGACATGTCTGCGCTAGCTTTGGTTACAGTACCACTTTTAAAGATATTTTGATCAAAACCCAAAATGTCCATTAGAGTTTTATCCATAATTAGTTCAATACCTTTTCCATTTATAGTGAGAGACAAAGTACCTTCTTTTTCAGAAAATGAAATATGTTGCTCATTAATCACTTCATTTAAATAATCTACAACCAATTTAACCGAAGTAATAATGCGAGGCATCAACACTCTTGTTTCATGTAAGAAACCACCAAAAGGCTCTACACACTTTCTGTATAAAGATACGGCCCATTCTGTATCAAATTGATTTGACCTTTCACATGGTAAATGTTGCATATCAGATTTTCCATGAACAGCTGCAGAACGATGTCGTAAGAACTGATGAAAATCTTTTGAACAAACTAATACTAGATCATCATCATTTAATTTGCTTATTGCAATATGATTAGATGATTTAATATAAGTCAATGTTGCCACTTGTTTGTCATCAACTCGAAGGAGATAATTAAATTTCTTCAATAATGTTTCAGGAGTCATGTTTGTCTTTCTTGGCTTAATCACAATCTTCTTCACCAACGTCTTCTCATTTCTTGGAATAAGATCTACATAATAAGCTTCCTCTCGATATATTAACTGTTTATGACCACTTATGTGGTAATTAACGTTAAAATTATCATAGCTTGTTAAGGCGCTAGCGAGGTAGCCTAAATCATTTCTTAAACTTGGACTTAAACCAACAATCCAATCTTTCTCAACTACATGATGTACATAATTATAATCATCATTGTGCGGAGTAAATTGGACAATATGTTTACACGCTTTATTCAAGAAATCATATATAAACTTTTTACATGATAAGAGATCTTTCTTTGGCCACTGTGGAATGTATACTCGGCACCCCTTTTCACATTGATAAGCAGCTGTACGCCTCATATTAATAGTCATCACCTCATGATCAAAAGTATAGACACAGTTGCTATAAACAAGTTGAGTGACACCCACTTCCCAATTCCCATTTAGCTGTTGTGCATGATCAATGGGAGTAGAAAAGAGTGCGGCTCGATTGCTAGTAAATCTCTTTGTAGCCGCATTGCTAAGCAAAATATGATAAAACGACATTTTTATATTGCTAATCTGCAACTTTGCATAACATCATGAAGACTTGGATTTTGGACTCTCTACAATATATCAGAGTTGATCGTGATGGAAACGTACATTTCAAAAATTCTCATGGTCATACATCAAGAGGAATTACATTAACATGGCGACAATTTGTCAACCTCAATGATATCATGAGGGATTTGGAATATTTGAAACATTAAGATTCATCTCCTTGGGTGATCAAGTTTGGCTTCAACATTACAGAAATGAAATTCAAATCTACCATTCTCATTCCGCAAACTGTTTCTCATTTCGCAAATACAATTGGGAGAAGTATAGAAGATACATACATCGCTCCATCATGACATTTATTCGTCGTGAGTTCATCGCCCTACTATGCAAATCTTAATCAGATATGATTACCACGCACCATGAGTTGGAAATTAGATTCCCTACAACGTATTGAAACGGATCATGATCGAAACGTCTATTTCAAAGATTCAACTGGAAATGTGAGAAGAGAGTTTGTTTTATCTTATCGTCATTTTCAATCTCTACATCATATCATGAAGGACTTGAAATACTTCTATATGAAAAGACATTCACGTATTGGAAATCGCATCTGGCTGCGCGTCAACAATCGGCGAATTCAACTCTATCATTCCCAACTTCATACTAACTTCACATTTCATCAAGGTAGTTGGGAAAAGTATAAAAGGAAGGTACATCGCTCAATTTACTCATTCTTTCATCATGAAGCGCCATCGCTACACCATCGTCAACATTCTCCGTCGCTTCAGACTCTACACCAAAATCGATCTCACAACATTACGCCAACAGCTTCCAAACAGCAAGTATTACCCGGGCCGTCCTCAAATGTTAGTGGTGAAGATGAACAATTCACGGAATCTTCAACTCTTCCCAAATGGGACTGTACAGATTCTCGGCGCCCTTTCTCATTCATCGGCGCAGTCAATGCGCTTAGAGCTACAAAGACTACTACGTCGGATATGGAAGAGGGAGAGGTGTGTGATGTCGAATCTGACTGTGGACAATATGGTGATCTCTACTCAATTGAGTGACAGTCTATCATTTTTGAAGATTCGTACCAGCAGTTACAGTTTGTGTTATGAACCCGAACTTTTTCCTGCAGCTCTCATTAGTTGTTGGTTGCCTGTGCATGTGGCAATCTTTCATAATAGTAAAGTGATCATTACTGGACTAAAATCTCATGAACAAGCAAATATGATCCTAGACTATCTCATTGAGTATGTACGTACCCAGCGGATTGTAAAATAAAAAACAATTTTTCCAACATGATGTTTTTATTTCAAATCATGATAGAACTTACAAATCATTTTTTCATTAGAGGATGGATTACATGAAAAGTTTTGAATAACAGATGCAAATCGAGATACATGTAAACGTTTTAAGATGAAGTACAGTACAAAAGCACCACACGTTGATGAAAGTGGATGTTGTAGTATGCGTTCATTTCGCTGATATTGACGCGTATGTTTTCTCAACCACTGCTGTGTTGGTATATTTGGAGGTTGAGCAAGAGAGTCAAATAGTTCACCACGTCGGTCTTCTCCAATAAAGATCGCTTTCCAATGCTCACCGCCTAAATTCTGTGAATGAGTGTTTAGCACAATAAAGATGGGATAGTGATTTACTGCAGGTGGTAAGGTATCGAGTGAATAGACATTATCGAAAGCTTTCAACGTCGCTTCGTCTGCATTACGCTGCACTTTAGTCTTAATATCGTCAGCAGTCAACCAACTCATTAACGATTATACTGAAGAATCACGTCACGATACTTTGTAATTTCAATATTTGAATCGAAGACTGCATAAATTAATACATTGATCGTCTCAGGTAGTGTTCTTTTGAACGTCAAATCCAAACGAATATTATGAGGCACGTTCGCTTGACGATAGGGTGCACTAATATCGCTGTCAGCAGTCAAATCAAATGCATAAATAGTATATCCACTCTTAAACTCTTTCATAGTCAGTCCGTTGGTATCATCCGTATTGTAAAAGCCAAAGACATCCATAAAATCAACATAACTGCGCATAAATTGATCCGAAGCAAAATCTGGTTTGTAGGGTGGACCAGGATGACTCACACCATTAACACGTAAAGCAATTTCACTTAACTGATTGTGTTTAAA
Source organism: Prostheceraeus crozeri (assembly GCA_907163375.1). NCBI lineage: Eukaryota > Metazoa > Platyhelminthes > Polycladida > Euryleptidae > Prostheceraeus > Prostheceraeus crozeri. Next base: position 113,338 of record CAJQUW010001016.1, read on the forward strand.
ATTGAAAGGATTCTTCTTTATATTACCATTAAATGCATCATTTTCAACCATTGCCACCATGAGGAGCTTCGGTGCTTCCGATGGAAAGAGGCCATCTTTCATGAAACTCTTTTGATCTTTCGGAATTGTAAAGGTGAGAAGCTTTGTATGCTGAACGGGGTAAATGGCATTTTGGCGGTTAAGACCTTCAGCATGCCCTCTAATGACACTTGGATTCGGTACTACTCGACGAATGTAAAGTGCAATATCTTCCACATGAATTCTAAAATTGTCAACTTTAGCAAATGCATTCAGCGCAAATTCAGGCTTATTCAATGTCAGCTTGAGTCGCATGCTGGTATTACAGAGTAAAAACTTTGACTGTCTAAAGAAGTCTAAATTCAGCGGACCATATAGCTGACATACTCTACTATCTTTAATCATAGCAGATCGCTTTACAAAGCCACTGTTTGTTTCAACATCAAATTTTCCTGCTTCATCTCTGTACCATCCCATGGCTTCCATATGACTTTTTTGTGCTGCTGGATGAAACTGTGATACATGATTGAAATATGATTTATAGGGATAATCGCTTTGACCACCTTCCACCTGCTGCTCTCCAATCGTTAGAGAAACATCGCGAAGTAATGTAGTCAATGGTAAATTGTTCAGTCCAACTTTATGTGCATCGTCAATAGCAGTTCCATCTGCTTGCTGAATTCTAAACCTCAAATCAAGCATCGCATAACTCAAATCTATGTAGTCATCACTACCACCAGGAATAACAAATTCAATGGGGCCAGCATTCTCAGCTGTTCGAGGATGATAATCTACAATACTTGAACTAAGAATATCTGTCTGTATGGCTTGTTGATCGAACAAACAAAAACCGGAAGTTTTACACTCCATGATTAGAAGTTATAGCAGCGTCGTCGTTTAGCGCCTGATGAATGATTAGAGCCTCTGCGACGTTTGCGTGAATGCCTTTTGACTGAAGATCGCACCTTACCAGCTCCGCGATGTTTCCTCCTTCCTTTTCTCATTCGTTTAGGTGATTTCTTTCCTTGAGTAACACCAGCAATGGTCTGCTTCAATGTTTTTAAACCGCGTTCCTTCCCACGATTCAACAAACTGCTCTTAAAACTTCTACCTCTGGAAAGATCACTAGCAACATCACCAGCAAAGCCAACGGCATTACTTAAAACATTTCGTTTTAAAGATCTACCGACATTGGATATGAGAGGTGCTACAACAGATTTCAGTGCACCAAGTATGCTACCTCCACGTTGGCGGCGAGCACCGATGTAAATTTGTCCTCCACCACTTACGTAGGAGGGTCGTGAATAAAATGAGGCAGTTGGATTCATAGCTCAAACCCTAAACATTGTTAGTTACAACTTTGCATGAATCACTGTCGATCACTTAGATGAAAGATGTCGGCACGACGCATCCAAGAGTTCATACTTGAAGGATAACCAGTCCATTTAACAAGACACCATTCTTCACCTTGCCGTTTTTTACATCGAATGATTTTCTCTACCAAATATGTTTCACTTTCAGTGACTACCTCAATCTCATCGCGGTAAAAGCTACCCTCAATTTCTTCATTATCGTAATCTTTCAACTTGTAGGTGGTCGGAGAGTCTTTTTGATTAATCCTTGATACTGTAAATACCTCCTCTGTCCAATTCGGGAGGTACCCTTTAGCAAAAACACTTTTCACTTTTGAGATACGAACTTTATCGCCAATTTTCACATCACTTTTCACATGAGTGCGTTTACGTTGGAATGATTCGCGCACTTTATCTACATTGTCAGCATTTACATCTACTGGTCTGAGTCCAATAGAACGATGGATAGAGTGATTGTAGGCATGGAGTGTATCTTGTAGAACCTTTGTCCAATTTTGTGTCAAGTTGGCAGTAAAATGTCGCCACAAGCGATTTTTTAATGTGCGATTAAAACGTTCAACGAGTGCAGCTTTATAAGCGCTCTTTACACTAAACAACTCAATGTCATGCCTCTCAAATAATCTTGTCACATGCTGATTTTCAAACTCTTTTCCTTGATCACTCTGAATTCTTTTTGGAATGCGACCTTCTCGAAAAATTGTTTGGAATGCTTTTGCTACTCCTTTCCCTTCTTTAGTTTTTAAAGGTTGAGCCCACGCATAACGCGAGAAAATATCAATGACGGTTAAAATAAAATTATTGCCCGAGTTATGTTTTGAAATGGAGGCAACATCGCACAAATCTGCTTGCCACTGTTCATCGATGTCATGAACAATATAATGGCGGGTGCGGTACTTCTTTTTCGCTTGTTTGTGGAGTGTATAGGTAGCCTGACCCTTTAACCATCGTTTCACTTGTGATTGTGGAAGACCACTCGCTTTTGATAATTTCTTGATAGATGCAAATCCTGCCGGATGTTTTACATCATAATAGATTGACTTCAAACGTTCAGTCGATGACGACTGACTCTTTTTCCTCCTTCTCATCTTTTTGTTTTCTTCCCTTTCTACATTTACAACAACTGCAGCATTTAGCTTTAGCGGTTTTGCGATCGTGTTCACATTGCTTAGGGGTTTCATTATGAGAGCTGGCGCAGCAAGTGCAAGTGACAACGACATTCACCTCTGGTGGCTCATTACATGGCAAGCAACACATCTGCTTCATATTAATAATCTGAGAACATGTATTTCCTGGGAGGAGCTGTTTTAAAACGTTTTCCTTTTACCAGTTTTAGTGGCGATGTAGATCTACGTCGAGTTCTTCCTCTTGTTTGCTTAGTGAGTGTGGGAGGGGATGTAGCAGGTGACGCCTTAAACCAATTTGTTGGCATTTTCATCGTCTGAAGCATTGGAGTAGTAGCCACTGTTGAATCAAGTTCTTTCAATGTCTCATTATTCAAAGCAAATTTTGGCACATTATGCTTTTTCAATAGTTTAAGAAAGTATGACCAACCAGGTGGAACATAGCCCTGACGGCGCTTTCTACGTGTCGCATACTGAATCAAGTCTTCATAACGTGAAGCATCAATCACTTTATTTTCATCTGTAATGATTTCTCCTCTATCATTTACATTGAGATGGGGCTCAATACTATTGAAAAGAGATATGGCATGTGCGCGAGATGCTAAAGGTGTAGCAGTCGATACAGAGTCACGCATCTTATTCTTCAAGTTTTTCAATTGCTCAACAGTTTCCGATTGTAATAATACAGCACGATGTGGATCTTTGATGTGAACATTTTGCTGATAATCTATTTCTTTCCTATACATTTGATTTGCAAGAGGTTGCTTTACTTGCTGCATGGCAGTCAATTGTACATATTCATCCTGAGGAATAACAATCATGCGAGAATAAGAACTCATAGTTTGTAGATAATCATGGGAGTTTTCAAAATATCACTTCGAAATCTAAATTCTTCCGGACACTCTTGCGTAAAGTCAATGAATAAGTAACCGTATGGTTTTTCAGTAGCTGCTTGAAAAATTTCAATTAAGGCTTTTGATCCTCTGGGTGCAACTTGTCGCGCTAAAATTTCAAATTGACTTTTATCTCGCGGATTCTTGAAAATAGCATAATAGTGTGTATTCAGGTTTCGTGTACGAGCTTCTTTTCCATCAGGAAACAAATTTTGTGTAATATAGATGATAAAGCACCTTTTATGGTGTGCTGCGCGAGTGAACATATCTGTAACATCTTTTGAATTCTTACTTTCTTTTAATAAATCATCCAATACAACAACATCATTAGACTGAAGTTTATCCACTGGAATAATTCCTTCATGTCGAATAAAGTTGCGACTTTGCAATTCCTGAAACAGCGACGGTTGATAAATACCATAACACCAAATCACTCGATTGATAGGTTCCTTAAACAACTCCCTTCTTTTATCCAATAAATTCAGCGTGAAAACAGTTTTACCTGCATGAGATGGACCTGATACAGTCAGAACTTTATCACATTGAAGTCTGAAATCCATTTTATTACTTTGAGATTCAACATTTGCATAATTAACGCTTAGAGCCAAAGATATTTCCCAATAGGTTGCCCACGGCAGGAGCTATCATTGGAAGTATTGCTGAAAGGAAACCGCCCTTTTGTGTTAGAGTTTTCCTCTTTCTTTGAAGGGCGACTTTAGGATTGGAGATGAAACGCAATTTTGTAGCATATCGCTTAAGTAACTTTCGTTGTTTTGGCGCTAATTTCTTCGTCCTCAACTTCCTCACATGAGAAATAATTTCACAAATGAATTTATCGTTAGCATGTCGTATAGCATTGTATCGCTGATTTGCTTTCATTCGTCGGAGAGCTTGAATGGCTGAAGAAAACTTTTGACTTTTACGTTTCGTCATTTTACGTTTCGCCATTTTCCGTGTTAGTCTTTGCTAAAACCTATCTTTACCACATTTGCATAGGTACTAACTATTGCGACATAAGTGACACTCGAAATGAGCAATATCACAGTGGTAACATTGGCAAAGTTGAATGCAATTACGTATGAAACAGCGTTGACAAAAAGCATGCTTACATCTCTTGAAGATGCGCTTTTCATTTCCATCCTTTCGCTTACATACATCACAACACATAGTTTCACCGTTACTGATGTCTATAGCAAGTCTTTTTGAAGATATGAATTTGCTAGCCTTTTCTAAATAATAGACGCATGTACAGAAGGAATATACTTCGAGAGTGAGCAGACATAGCTCGAAAACCAGTTGTGCTACAATCAAGTACCACTGCATTTTCAATTTTTCTTTATGGAAAGTTGAATGTGAATATCTGAAATCGCTTCAATCACTAGACTGCTACCATGATGGTTAAATGCGTTAAGACGTTCAGCAATTTTTATCATATGTCTTTTAAAAAATTCTTCGGGGTGATCTACCACTTCCATTGAATAAGAAGCAAAATGGAAAGAGCGACTTTCCACCTCTTCCTTTCCAAAATGACTAAACTTAATTTTCGCAACTAATCGCGCCATGATAATGCTATCAGAGAATGTATTCATTAACTCTAGAAATAGAGTGCTAGCATCATCGACCACTGCTTCGATGTCGGTCTCATCTTTATGAAATTTTATCACATAATCTTGAACAGCTCCTTTTAAACTTTGCCTATGAAAACGTAATGTTCCGCAGTCGTTTGAGAAAGACATGATCGCCCTTTATCTAACCCATCCATTGCATGAAAACAACAACTCTTCTCATAGTAACATTTATTGAATAATGGTAACAAGCATTCATTATAAATCAATGGTTTGAAAGAGATAAAATAGATACAGCTGATAACTATCATATAGCGAGCAATGATAACCATACAGGACTTTGGCAGTGTTGAGGTAAGGAGGAAAGAAGCATTGGTTATGAACGTAGCTACTACAACGAACAGACAAAATAGGAACACACAAATCCTTAAAACGTTTCGTAACTTCATGATAATGTTGATTCACTCTACTATCCCAAGGCGGAGCAAAATATCATCAATGATTAGATTGGAAATACTTTCCTCTCCTTACCAGGATTATTACAAAAGATGCGTATAACATTGAAAGCAGCTAACCATCGTTTAAAGTCAATAAGAAGAGCACTTTCACAAGAAAAGCCATAGTCTTGCAAATATTTCAGATTAAGTCCATGAATGTGTTTTCTCGCCCATTGATCAACATTGGGATCGCAGTTGGCATGATGATGATAGACACTAACAATCTGATATGTCCAATTGTTCATAGCAATAGCACTGAGCTCCTGTACAGGTTCACCCTCACAATCCATAAAAATGATGATAGAAGCCTAAAACGGAAAATTACACATCTAAGGAAACGTTCTATAACATATTACAAAATGAAGAATTACATCGATGCTTTTCACGACAAAATACACAAATGATATGATGGCAACGAAGAAGTAAAATGTATCTAATAAGACCACGTCTACGACACTCAAAGCACATAAGCGAATTGTCATAGGGTAGAGTTAGGAAAGGACTAGCAATTCTCCTTCTTTGATTTGCGTTTTGATGTAGCATTCTTCTCCGACTTGCGCTTCGTACCACTGCTGTTAAGGATTTGATCAATTATGTCGTCCACGTTGGGTGGTTTCGGAATATATAGGATGGATTCCATATGCATGGAGAGAGAGGCTATTTTATTATCTTTGTGTCGACCATAATATAGCCCATTCACTTTGAAAAGGATATCCCAAGTACCTTCTCCGAGCTCATCGCATCTGATGGGTATTGACTGATCTCCATCCTTCTTATAGTAAGTACACCAATGTGATACCGGTAGGCAAATGTGATTACCATCCCAAATCTTTCTATAGGGAGTATCCTTGTCATCTCTCGCCTTCCACTCTTGAGCAAGAGGAGTAGGAATGTCCATATTTAATGTCACGTACTCCTCAATAATATCAAGTTGGTGGCGAATGTACGGACTCACGGGGATCAGTATGTAGTCCCCATACTGATTGTGCATTATCTTGACATCCGTGGAAGGGAGCATTCCCGTTTGGAGTACTACGCTATGATCATCATAACGCAAGGCTTGTTTAAATTTACGCTGAAGCGGTGTAGGATTATGTACCTTGGATGTTTCTTCCACTGGCCTCAGTTGTAGATGATCTGACCGTAGCGAACCTTGTATCGTTTGACCGCCATTTTGTCCTACTAGTGCAGCAGATGGAGTAGATGCCTGAAAATGAAAAAAGATTGTATTAAGTTTACGTTCAAGGGAGGAGAGGGAGGGAAGTAGCGACTTACCATTTTAGTTGGATAATAGAACAGGGAACTAGAGAGAGAGAAAATGTGCGTCCGTCACTCGTATGATTCAACGATGGAATGATTCTCACTGTGGAAGGCTCGCTATTTATACAGAAATGCTTGATTCTCATTGGATGATGATCCTCATTGGACAATAACATCAAGCTGATTCCAAATCTGGCCTCCGTTTACCCATCCGAGCCTTCGTTTTGAAGCTACAGCCCAAAACGTCCCAAATTCTAACTCCGTCGTTTTTCGCCAATGTCCCAAAATCTTAAATGGCGTCTCACATCTAAACGAAGACAGATAGGAACAAGCCGATTCTTTCAGTGAATTTGTCTCACTCTTAGCTTTCAAACGAGCTATCGCACGACAAAATCCGTCCACTGGAAGCCAAAATCGAAGCAAGCTGTCCAGAGGGGGGGGGGAGGTCAGTGAAATTTCAGAATTTGATGAAAAATGTTTTGGTGACGGTCCCAGGTCGAAATTCCACACTTTGGAAAATTTTCAAAATTTTACCCATACAAAGTCACTCTGACACTTAGGATTTTTTCAGGTAAGCGAGCTCCGACCTAAAATCTTGTAACCGCTCTAACTTTTGAACGAAGACAGATAGGAACAAGCCGATTCTTTCAGTGATTTTGTCTCACTCTTAGCTTTCAAACGAGCTATCGCACGACAAAATCCGTCCACTGGAAGCCAAAATCGAAGCAAGCTGTCCAGAGGGGGGGAGGTCAGTGAAATTTCAGAATTTGATGAAAAATGTTTTGGTGACGGTCCCAGGTCGAAATTCCACACTTTGGAAAATTTTCAAAATTTTACCCATACAAAGTCACTCTGACACTTAGGATTTTTTCAGGTAAGCGAGCTCCGACCTAAAATCTTGTAACCGCTCTAACTTTTGAACGAAGACAGATAGGAACAAGCCGATTCTTTCACTGAATTTGTCTCACTCTTAGCTTTCAAACGAGCTATCGCACGACAAAATCCGTCCACTAGAAGCCAAAATCGAAGCAAGCTGTCCAGAGGGGGGGAGTCAGCCGAAAATTTTTTCTCTCCGATTTCGCTGGAAACATCCTTCCTAACCCAAAATTTCACGTAGATTCCGAATCTGGCCTCCGTTTTCTCATCCGATGCTTCGTTTGGGCGCTACACACCAAAACGTCCCAAATTCTAACTCTGTCGTTTTTTCGAAAAATGTTGAAAATTTTTTCTCTCCGATTGACTTGAAACTCACCATACAGATAAAGAATTTCACGCTGATTCCAAATCTGAAATCCGTTTTCCCATCCGAGCCTTCGTTTTGAAGCTAGAGTCCAAAACGTCCCAAATTCTAACTCTGTCGTTTTTCGCCAATGTCCCAAAATCTTAAATGGCGTCTCACATCTAAACGAAGACAGATAGGAACAAGCCGATTCTTTCAGTGAATTTGTCTCACTCTTAGCTTTCAAACGAGCTATCGCACGACAAAATCCGTCCACTGGAAGCCAAAATCGAAGCAAGCTGTCCAGAGGGGGGGGAGGGGGGGGGACGTCAGTGAAAATTTTTTCTCTCCGATTTCGCTGGAAACATCCTTCCTAACCCAAAATTTCACGCTGAATCCGAATCTGGCCTCCGTTTTCTCATCCGATGCTTCGTTTGGACGCTACACACCAAAACGTCCCAAATTCTAACTCTGTCGTTTTTCGAAAAATGTTGAAAATTTTTTCTCACCGATTGCCTTGAAACTCACCCTACCGATGCAGAATTTCACGCTGAACACGAATCCGACCTCCGTTTTCTCATCCGACCACTCCTTCCACTCGAAACAACCCATTTTACAACCCAACATTCAGCACGAAAAACATCACACACTATAGCCTCAAGACTAATCCTGGCGGTCGCCCAAGTCCACCACGACACTCAGACCCAAAGCACCACGGCGGCCGACCACGACACTCTGCCGTTCCAGAGGGGGGGGGGGAGGGGGAGGGGAGGGGGAGGGGAGGGGGAGGGGGGGGGAGGGGGGGGGAGTCAGCGATGGCGGCCATCTTGCGCTATCTGGTGTTCGCCGTTTTCTTACTACTGACCAATCTGCCCAAAACGGCTTTCTGTCTATGAGTTTCTGCGTTGGAATGCCTATAGTGAGTGATGACACCAATGACTTGATTTATGAGGGCTCTACTGAGGAAGCTTGTGCAAATATTTGGGAAACAGGACAGAAACTTCTTGATCAATTTTGGATGATATGGCAAGAAGAATATTTGAAAGGCTTGAGGGAGTGTTATCAAAGCAAGCTAAAAGGTTCAAGGTATTCTGAAATTGCACCAAGTGTTGGTATGATAGTAACTATCAAAGACGATCATTTAAGAAGAAGTCAATGGAAATTGGGAAGAATCACAAATTTGATCAAGAGTAGAGACGGTGAAACAAGAGTTGCCGAAGTGAAATTGGCAAATGGTGTGATTACTCGCAGAGCAATCAGCTTACTATTCCCGCTCGAAACGGTGGAGCATGCGGAACCAACAAACTCTGATACTCACGAACGTACAGGTAGGCTACACAATGAAAGTAATCCGCGGGTGCGAGGAAGACAAGCAAAAAGTGCAGCAAACGAAAAACTGCTGAACCTGTTCCAAAAGAACATGAGCAGTGATAACATTGACAATGATTGCAATAATGGCTTAAGTGACTAACAACGGTGACATTAACAGTGAACAACGGTGCATTGCTGCAATCTATAGAATTAGTGATAGTATTTTCTTAAAAAGCACATTACGTATTTCATTCAGTGACATCAATTTAACTTTCATAATGTGAATCAGTTGCATTTCGGTCCAGAAGTGAGAAATTGCTGATATCTATTATTCATTCAATGAATTATTCTTCGTATACTTCAGTGATTTTATTGACATTTGATTGATACGTCTACGATGTGTGAAATCTTCTGAGTAACGTTCATATGATCTTCTTCTACTCAAGCACTCACTCGATCGATCCGGACATCTGAAAGTGTGGAACTTTTTTACAATCATGTGTGTAATATTTGTACATAAGATTTTTGGCGGCGGGAGTGTCGCAACACTGCAGTCTCTGTGCTGCGATTGTAGAGTAATGCTTTGTTTGTATTCATCAAATAAATGTAAATTGTGATGATCTGTAAATGTTTCGAATTCAATACAATTTCTAGAATCCTTGACAACAAATGACGCCTTTACTTGTCGGCACACCAAACTTAGAAAGTAGTTAATACTAGATGATGAAACTCACTTCAGAAATACAATTGTAAATCGACGAAACGGAGAAGCGGAGAACGAGGTCTGGCATGCACACCAAAACTGAGTGAAGAACGGAGCTCTATAAGTTATATATATAAAAATTCAACAAAGGAACCATGAACAAAGACTTGATGACATCATGTCGCCAGTTTGGTACAGCAAAACAAACTTGATAATTTTAAACAAAACAATAAGCAGCTGGCTCATTTTATCCATTAGAATGGAATGGCAATCAAATGCTATGAATATGGCTCTTATAAATAATATAAAATCTACTACATGCATCTGTTATGAACACAAGCAAGTTAATTCAAATGAATTCAGAGAGTTTGAACATAATGATATACAAATTAATTATTCAATTTGTATATTTATATACATGGCAACATGTTTGAAGCCAACATGTCAAGATATTTGAATTGCATTTCAATTTCTGAAGTTTAATTCTCGCGCCAAATTGTTGGTTGAAACTCTTGGAGGAAATATTGAAATCTGGAATTTTTAGATTTCAAATTTCGCGCCAAATTTCGAAATTTTAAATTCGCACCAAAATTCAAATAATAGATTAGGGCGCGAAGCGCACTCGAAAATTTATTTACCCTATAATCCGAGAAATTTTGAGGGGCCCCCTTCCGCCATGTATGAAGTGTATGAAGGTCAAAGGTGAAGGTCAAGTCAAATGTCAGTGATCAAACAGTTATGTATATTGCTGATTTTGAGATGCAAACTTTAACTTTGAAAATTCTCAGAAATTCAAAAACTTGGTCATTTTATGATCAAAAATTAGAATTTTTCTTGTTGCACAAAGTTGCATACAACAGGGATTTTTTCATCAAATCAGTACACACCGTGTATCATTCGAAGGCTCTTTTCATTCTCTTTCCAACGAAATATTGTATGCAGCATGTATGACACCATCCAGAGCAGCTATAGACCTTTGAAAGATAGATAGAATTTAGTTAAGAAACTTTTAAAATTTGAAATCATTAATTTACTTCGTGCATACACTTGCATACAACAGCGATTTTTTCATCGAATGGGTACCGGTACATGCCTTATATCATTCGAAAGCTCTTTTCATTCTCTAACCAATGATGCATTGTATGCAGTGTGTATGACATCATCCTGAAGTGGTACAAGCATTTGAAAAACATTGTATGTCTCTTCTAGTTTTACCCAGTTCGACTATTATTTGAATTGCACATCAATCACTTCAGATTTATTCTAGTATGTTCAAAGCTGCTTCAAGGCTTCAAACAAGTAATTTGAAATATTAAACTTAGAAATACTTGTTGATAGCTTTTCAGAGATGAATATATCCCCAGTTCCCATTCGAACCTTAACCCTTTGACTCCCACAGGTCACTGGTGACCCAAATTTTCTATTTTCTCCGACGGTCCTCTATCATAAATTTTGCATTTGCATTTGGTTTCTACTGTGTTAAGTAGCTTCTCGAAAATTTATTTCGAGATAAGTTTAAAATATAAATGTTTTTGTTTTAGTCGCATTCACTTTTGAAAGTTTTCGTTTTTGATCAGATTTTCAGGTGATCGCTATTCGTCTCTCACAAGCATGGTAAGTTCATAATGTTCTCGTTACACCATTAAAATAAAGCTACAGACTCTCATAAATATCATATATTCATATGAACTCAGTGTATGAGTATCTGTCGAAATATCAAACGATTTTTCAAATTGGGTCACCAGTGACCTGTGGGGGATAAGTGGGATTTTAGATGATACTACGATAAAACATTGTATGTTGCACTAGCCATTTCCTTATAAGAGTTAGAATAGATATATGCTATTAGAAGGTTTAATTTAATCAAACATACATTTTTTCGATAATCATTTGTGCTAATAGCCTTGCGGGTATAAAATAAAAATACTCTGTTGAGTAAATTTTCGATTTAATCTTCGTCAGACTCTCACATTTGATGAAGGCATGAATAACAAGAGCTTTTATAAGAAAGATGAAAAGAAAGATTGTCACTTCACAATTAGGAAGATTCTCTGATGCCATCAATCCGGCAGGGTGTCAAGTTACATCACCGTTGGATATTTTCCCCCGCCTCCTGTGATGAGCGGTCAGCAAACGCGGTGAGGGGCGGTGATTTTTCCTGTCCATTGTCACAGGTGGGTCGGTCTGTTGACAAAAATCTTAGCGTGCGGTTTCCCATGCAGCCATTCATCAGGTTGCTTTCTTTGGCGATATGAAATGCCTCTAATGCTAGGCGCGTACGATTGCACTTTTCTTTCCCTAGGATCATCCATTTGATTGTGTGGCCGTTGTTTGTGCCATGCTGCTGAAGATGCTGGTGGACATGCGATGAGGGGGAATTCAAATGTTCTAATATTCGAGAACGGGCAGTTCTCTCACTCTGTCCGATGTACACTGCTTTGCAAGTTGGGTGGGAACACATGATTTTGTACACAATATGCTTAGTAAAGCACACTCCTTTTGAAATAGATGTCTCGCAGGCTAGGCATTGTTTGGGGCAATTTTGCACTTCCTTCTTTGGTCTCAAACTTCTTGACAGGGGAGGCTCGGTAGTGTAGATAATGCGGATGTCGTCGTGTAAATCAGTCTCTCTGAGTATTTTGCTCATTTGTCTTCTCTGCCTCTCGTTAAAGTAGGGAATTTTTAGGTAGGTAGTCGGTGGGCTTCTCTTTGTTTCGCTTGCGTTTCTATTTTTGACTGATAGGATGTTGTTGTCAATGAAGTTCTCAGGATAGCCGTTTCTCCTGAACGCGTCTTTCATCTCTGATAGTGCTTCATCGGCATTCATGGGACTGGTATTTCTGAGGGTGCGATGAGTCTCTGCTGTGACGAGGTTGCGCTTTCTGCTTGCGGGTACGGTAGCTCCATACGGTAGACATGCTCCACTGTGGGATGGCTTTACGTATTTCTTGTAGGTAACTTGACCATTTTCTATTCGTACCTTGGTATCGAGAAACGGTAATTCATTTTCTTCTGGTGCTTCGTAGGTGAATGTGATGTTGGGATCCACTACATTTGCGTAACTGAGTAGTTCGGTTACGTCCAATACTGACGTTCCTATGAAGAAGACATCGTCTAGATACCGTCTCCAGAAGATAATGCTCGGGAAACGTCTCAGTATTTTCCTCTCCAATTGGTCCATGAAGATCGTCGCCAGTGGTGGAGCGGCACAGTTCCCCATGGCTATGCCTGTCTTTTGCTGTCTGAATTCACCGCTCAACAGGTACCGATCTTCGTAGAGACAAAGCCGCAGGAGTTCTTCGAAGTGCTCTGGTTCCAAATCAGGGAATATAGAGTCCTTTCTATTTACGGCTTGAAAGTTTGTCGCCACTGATATCAGTCCAGGAGTTGCCTCACCGTCTTCTAATGGTATGCTCCCGTAGAGATTGGAGACATCTAATGACCCAAAATGACATTGTTTTGGAATTTCCAATTCTTTGATCGCGTTGATGAAGTCCATTGTTGAGGACAGATGGTTCGGAACGTACTTCTTGATCATTGGCTGCAAGTTTTTGGATAGAAGCTGTGCCAGGGGCCTGACGATAGAGCTTTCACTTGCGATGATTGGTCTTCCTTTCAGTGGTCCAGCCTTGTGATCTTTGGGCAGGGCGTGGGGTGTACTTGGAAGCGGCTCCGAAGATTTGCACCGTTCGATTAAGGCTTTCGTTCTGCTGGTCGGATATTGAGCGGCTATCTTCGTTAAATTACCATTGTACTTGATTTGTCGTGACGTTGGGAGAATTGTCCTTGAAGCTTGGTCATCAGCATTGAGGGAATTTCGCACTAAAGTGGAGTAGTCTTCCCGGTTTAGGCACACCAATTTCTTTGTTTTGTCGGATTGCATAATCGCCACATCCTTCTCTTTGATACCTTTAATTGTTTGCTGCTCCTTTGAACTTTTGGGCATTGTTGAGATTGTACTTGACGTGATGCGGTCGTGGCGCTGAGGAACTCTGTAAATTGTGCAGAGTCAGCGAGACGCGGATTTCGCCATCGCATTCTCTCGTAACAAGCTTGTAACTCCGCCTTGTAGTGGAAAATTCGGTTTTCACTGGGTCTCGAAGGTTGCGGAACGTATGCGGGTCCTTTGGAGAGCAGCGTTTGTTCTTCAGCCGTGAAGATAACTTCCGTTAAGTTCGTGAAAGCGTCGAGTTTCTCCACTCGGTCTTCGTTTGCTACCTCACCCAGGATGTTCGTTAACTTTCTTCTCTTCGTCTGCCTTAGTTGGTAGGCGTAATTCTTGAGGATCTTGTAGTCTGCTTCCGTCAAAGGTGTCGTGGTTCCCCTCTCCATTATCTCGCGTTGTTTATAGAGGCTGTTTATCGCGCATTGCATCCATTGTCTCGAATGTTTTTTCACCAAGATTTCACTTTCATCTCTGCTTCCTTCGATTGTATGTATGATCTTGTTTGCTGTAAGGAGTCCTCTCGGGATTATCGCTCGTCTTCTGCATTCTCTCAGGAAACTTAGATGACTGTTTATTTTCTCGAGTTTACATGCTCTTATCAGAGTGTGATTGCGTTCGCCATAGTCATTGATCAATAAATTTCTAAATACGTTGGCCATACCCGAGTTTGAATAATGGAGTTGATTTGTGCTAATAGCCTTGCGGGTATAAAATAAAAATACTCTGTTGAGTAAATTTTCGATTTAATCTTCGTCAGACTCTCACATTTGATCTCAACCACGACACCTTTGACGGAAGCAGACTACAAGATCCTCAAGAATTACGCCTACCAACTAAGGCAGACGAAGAGAAGAAAGTTAACGAACATCCTGGGTGAGGTAGCAAACGAAGACCGAGTGGAGAAACTCGACGCTTTCACGAACTTAACGGAAGTTATCTTCACGGCTGAAGAACAAACGCTGCTCTCCAAAGGACCCGCATACGTTCCGCAACCTTCGAGACCCAGTGAAAACCGAATTTTCCACTACAAGGCGGAGTTACAAGCTTGTTACGAGAGAATGCGATGGCGAAATCCGCGTCTCGCTGACTCTGCACAATTTACAGAGTTCCTCAGCGCCACCGACCGCATCACGTCAAGTACAATCTCAACAATGCCCAAAAGTTCAAAGGAGCAGCAAACAATTAAAGGTATCAAAGAGAAGGATGTGGAGATTATGCAATCCGACAAAACAAAGAAATTGGTGTGCCTAAACCGGGAAGACTACTCCACTTTAGTGCGAAATTCCCTCAATGCTGATGACCAAGCTTCAAGGACAATTCTCCCAACGTCACGACAAATCAAGTACAATGGTAATTTAACGAAGATAGCCGCTCAATATCCGACCAGCAGAACGAAAGCCTTAATCGAACGGTGCAAATCTTCGGAGCCGCTTCCAAGTACACCCCACGCCCTGCCCAAAGATCACAAGGCTGGACCACTGAAAGGAAGACCAATCATCGCAAGTGAAAGCTCTATCGTCAGGCCCCTGGCACAGTTTCTATCCAAAAACTTGCAGCCAATGATCAAGAAGTACGTTCCGAACCATCTGTCCTCAACAATGGACTTCATCAACGCGATCAAAGAATTGGAAATTCCAAAACAATGTCATTTTGGGTCATTAGATGTCTCCAATCTCTACGGGAGCATACCATTAGAAGACGGTGAGGCAACTCCTGGACTGATATCAGTGGCGACAAACTTTCAAGCCGTAAATAGAAAGGACTCTATATTCCCTGATTTGGAACCAGAGCACTTCGAAGAACTCCTGCGGCTTTGTCTCTACGAAGATCGGTACCTGTTGAGCGGTGAATTCAGACAGCAAAAGACAGGCATAGCCATGGGGAACTGTGCCGCTCCACCACTGGCGACGATCTTCATGGACCAATTGGAGAGGAAAATACTGAGACGTTTCCCGAGCATTATCTTCTGGAGACGGTATCTAGACGATGTCTTCTTCATAGGAACGTCAGTATTGGACGTAACCGAACTACTCAGTTACGCAAATGTAGTGGATCCCAACATCACATTCACCTACGAAGCACCAGCAGAAAATGAATTACCGTTTCTCGATACCAAGGTACGAATAGAAAATGGTCAAGTTACCTACAAGAAATACGTAAAGCCATCCCACAGTGGAGCATGTCTACCGTATGGAGCTACCGTACCCGCAAGCAGAAAGCGCAACCTCGTCACAGCAGAGACTCATCGCACCCTCAGAAATACCAGTCCCATGAATGCCGATGAAGCACTATCAGAAATGAAAGACGCGTTCAGGAGAAACGGCTATCCTGAGAACTTCATTGACAACAACATCCTATCAGTCAAAAATAGAAACGCAAGCGAAACAAAGAGAAGCCCACCGACTACCTATCTAAAAATTCCCTACTTTAACGAGAGGCAGAGAAGACAAATGAGCAAAATACTCAGAGAGACTGATTTACACGACGACATCCGCATTATCTACACTACCGAGCCTCCCCTGTCAAGAAGTTTGAGACCAAAGAAGGAAGTGCAAAATTGCCCCAAACAATGCCTAGCCTGCGAGACATCTATTTCAAAAGGAGTGTGCTTTACTAAGCATATTGTGTACAAAATCATGTGTTCCCACCCAACTTGCAAAGCAGTGTACATCGGACAGAGTGAGAGAACTGCCCGTTCTCGAATATTAGAACATTTGAATTCCCCCTCATCGCATGTCCACCAGCATCTTCAGCAGCATGGCACAAACAACGGCCACACAATCAAATGGATGATCCTAGGGAAAGAAAAGTGCAATCGTACGCGCCTAGTATTAGAGGCATTTCATATCGCCAAAGAAAGCAACCTGATGAATGGCTGCATGGGAAACCGCACGCTAAGATTTTTGTCAACAGACCGACCCACCTGTGACAATAGACAGGAACAATCATCGCCCCTCACCGCGTTTGCTGACCGCTCATCACAGGAGGCGGGGGAAAATATCCAACGGTGATGTAACTTGACACCCTGCCGGATTGATGGCATCAGAGAATCTTCCTAATTGTGAAGTGACAATCTTTCTTTTCATCTTTCTTATAAAAGCTCTTGTTATTCATGCCTTCATCAAATGTGAGAGTCTGACGAAGATTAAATCGAAAATTTACTCAACAGAGTATTTTTATTTTATACCCGCAAGGCTATTAGCACAAATCAACTCCATTATTCAAACTCGGGTATGGCCAACGTATTTAGAAATTTATTGAAAAAATGACATCTCTTGAAATTTATCATTTTTAGATAGTGCTGATGATAGTATGTGTTTAGTACATGGTTTATTCTATAAAATTAAAGGAAATTATTGTGAAGGCAGACAAATAATGTGAGAGGATGAAGACAAAATGCATGTCATACCCTAGATTTGAACCTAGGGTAAGCTGATTCTTATTACCAGACCGCTACCACACGGCTAGTGAACCATAAAGGCTGCGCTGCAATTTTTAAGTAGTTGTAATGAATGACTAATCGTTTGCTCGTGTTCTACAGTAGTGTAATACACTGTTCATGTCGTCCGTTATTGCTATACCATGGTTAGCGTGAATTAAACCTTGTTATCATTATTTTCAGATATCCAACAGAAGAAAGAAGTATTATGACGTTCAGAATTTGTCAAGTGATGAAATCTACGCTCTTTTGGATAATGTAGACAGTGATGACGAGGCAGACATAGATAATCTAATGAACGATAGCGATACGGAATTCATTGCTGCACCTAATGCACATAAACCGTCTCTAGATAGTCTAGAAGAAAATGAGAATATGGAAAACGGCATGGAAGCAGTGCTTCATGAAATTCATGAGCAGGAAGAAAGCAATAGTACCACATTTGATTGGAAAAAACGGGAAAGACCTATACATTCATCTGAATGTTATCTCAATGGTCAAACAAAATTAAATATCGAGGATGATGCCGTACCACTGGATGTATTCAAAGAGTCAATAGGGTTCAACGAATTACTGGATCTTATTGTCACGGAAACAATACGATACGCATTCCAGAATGGACGAGAATTCGATACCGACAGAGACGAAATCGCGGCATTTATAGGAACGAATTTCATCATGTCCGTAAATGTGCTTCCAAATATTGAAGCATATTGGTCGGTTGATGAAGCATTGGGAAATCAACGAATACAGAAAGTTATGACAAGACAAAGATTTCAAACGATTCTTCAAAATCTACATTTTTCGAATAATAATTCATTAGATAAAAGTGACAAGGCCACAAAAGTAAGAGCTTTGTTGCAACATTTCAACAAATACTTTCAAGCCGCGAGAGAAAATAGCTGCAAGCAATCCATTGATGAACACATGATAAAATATAAAGGAAGAAGTGGAATGAAGCAATACATAAAGTCCAAGCCGATCAAATGGGGGTTCAAATTATGGTTCAGATGCTGTGCAATCACTGGTTACTTATACGAACTTGACATCTATGTCGGAAAGCAAACTACAGCAAGTCGATTCGGTCTTGGCGAGTCCATTGTTCTACAATTGACAAAAGAACTAAAAAATTCTCACGCAGCAATTTTTGCTGACAATTTTTTTTCGTCCCCTGTTTTGGTTAAGAGGTTGTTGGAAAATGGACTATATTTCATTGGAACCGTTAGAAGCTCAAGAAAGCACATGCCCAAGATGCTAAAGGTATGTACCGGTATGCTAGTATTTGTCGTTTTGATGATGACTTTGAAACATTTTTCAAATTTTTATTGCAGAATGACAAAGAAATGAAGAGAAGAGAGTCTCAATTTCTGTATGCTGATGGCATCACTGTTTGCAAATGGATGGACAATAGGTAAGTTCGGTTTTGTATAAAGGAAGGTATAACATTTTCATTACATGATAATTAATTTCAGGTCAGTTTTGATGGTCGCTACAAATATTGAAGAAAATGAGGGTCATACCAGTGTATTTCGACGACAAAAAGGTGCAGCAGAGAAGATTTCGATTCGATGTCCCAACGTAATTGCAGAATATAATAAAGCAATGGGAGGCGTTGACTTATTGGACCAGCGAAAGTCTTATTATGAAGTTGACAGAAAGAGCAAATTCAGATTTTATTTGCGGATATTTTTTGATCTCATGGATGTAGCTTGTGTAAATGCCTTCATCATTTACAATGAAAGATTCCCAAATAAACTCAGTCTTTTGCAATTCAAAAGGTGTGTAGCTGATGGATTGACAAGGCACTTCTCTTCTCGCAAACGAAAATTTCCTGGAGTGCGTCATGTTGAAACTGCTACTTTGCGTCCAACGGGAAATATTTGTCATATGCCAATTTTTCAAGACTCTCGTCATCGCTGTGTGAATTGTAAGAAATTGAAACTTGACCATAAAACTTCGAGAAAGAGCCTTATGAAAAATTTTCAAGCGTAACGTGGCAACCTAAGTTCATTAACAATCCTAAACGTTCACTAGCTATGAAATCGATTTAATCCGTGTAGCCAATACCTTGTGGTAGTCAAAGGGTTAACAGGAATTCAATCTGTGAAATCACAAAACAAGATTGTTCATTTATGTAAAGTCATATTTAAGATAAAAAGTGACATATTGTTGATATTGGGGAAAGGAATGAGTTTTTTAAAGTCAACACGAACACACACTCTTATCTTTTTGGGGCACCAGGGCAGCGGCGTGGCGTGGGTGGATCTACGAGTACAATGCTGAACTCCAGCGCAGTTGTGAGATTCTTGTCATTGGGTTCCATTCGCACACATATTCGCTTCGTGTGGATCCTCCTGGGTGCATTCCGAGCATCTCTTCCACAGCATGTCTTCACCGTTGTCATGGCTTCCACCGGTGTTTCGATCAAACTCCTCTGCACTATGCACTCCTCATCTTCAAAATAACTCCGGAGGAGTTACGGGTCCTGTTCCGAATACCTGTTCCGATTCGATCCTTTCAACTGGAGCTGGAGAAGCGGGAGGTGTAGTGATACTATGCATGGTTAGCGTAATTATAAGAGATAACTTTCAATATGGTACTTGAGGATTAGAACATTTGATGAGAATTGGTACACAGCTAGGACTTATAAACTTTTCAAATAAAGGAATTCCCAACAGCCAATCAGAGAGGTTCCGATTTTCCCTAAAGGGGTATATAATAGAAATAGAAATATATTTTCCACCAATACAAAATCTGTACAAGGATCGTTACATTTACATATACTCGTGGATAAATACAGATATATAGGCCTACATTTATTACTTTTACAAAATACTAAATATAATACAAATACAGATAAATGTAGAGGTGGGCGGGGCCAGAGCACTGTGGGACAGCAGGAACCTAGCCCCGCTAACAAAAGTTCAGAAACATCAAAATCATTTACATTATACATATGAACATATATCCTAGATACTCTCACACAAGGTATGTACAGCCAAACAACAGGTCAGTGATCGTCATACAAGATACATACATGAAAGTCCACATACACATATACTTACAAATCACATACTTGGGCTATTATATGCCAATGTCCGGGATACAATATCAGGGTTGGAATAGCATTTGATATTTTCCATTCGCACACTATCATCTCTTTTAGTTACCTCAGATATTGCAACTTTCGTTTCTGTTAGTATTTGCTGACTAATATTTATTATACGTTAGTATTTGTTTAAGCTTTTTTTGGAACTTATCATATTCTCTTATTTCTTTAATGCTACGAGGAAGTAAATTCCATTCAATCGCTGAGCCAAAGTCAATACTACGTTGCCCTAAGCTTGTCCTATGAAATGGTATCCGGAGGTTAACTTTATTTCTTAATGAGCTGCCACTCTGGGGTTTGTGGATGTTTCCAAGAAAATGCGTTGAATCATCGACCTTATAAATCATCGTATGGCATAGACTCAGCATTTTGTAGCGATACATATCGCTGACCGTTAATATTCTATGTTTCCTCATGTGTGAATCTACTTCATTGGCCTTAACTCTAAATATAACTTTAAGTAATCTCCTTTGAAGTTTTTCTAGTTTAATTATGTTACTTCGTTTTCCTTGGTGAAAGATAAGAATGCAATAGTTTAATATACAATGTATATTGGCAAAATATATCTTTAATAGACAATCTAGTGGAAGGCATAGTCTTAAGTTGTAAAATATAGGTAAGAATTTTCTTAATTTGGTATTAAGTATCGTGTTTGCATGTGAAGTGAAACTCAAATTCATGTCTATATGTACACCCAATAGTTTTAAACAATTTACTCTATTGATCTTTGTTTGGTTTTGGTACAAATCCTGGTCTATTTCTTTAGAGCGATGGGGATGAATTATCATATATTCCGTCTTGCTATCATTAAGACGGATGCCATTTGCCTTACTGAATTTTTCCAGTGAGTCTAATCTGCTTTTTGCCGTGGAAAAAAGACTTTCTAGGCTTCTGCTCTTAAGTATAAGAGTGGTGTCATCAGCAAATATATTCAATTCGTCTTTGGGGAAAATGTTATGCATATCATTAATGTAGAAAAGAAATAGAAGAGGACCTAAAGTTGATCCTTCAGGTACTCCTGTTTTGGTATATAATGCCTCAGAGAGAGAGCACCATTTACTACAGTCTGATGACTTCTGCTGTTTAAATACGACTTGAACCAGTCTAAGGTAAATCCCCTTATTCCTATATGCTCTAACGTCTCTATTAGTATGTCATGTCTTATTATTTCAAAGGCCTTCCGAAAATCTACTGATAATAACATTATGAATTCTTTAGCTTCTACTGCTGTATATATTCTATTCATGACGGAAAGTAGTGATAGCTCTGTTGAGTGATGTTCTCTGAAACCGAATTGATTTGGACTGAGAAACTCTATTTTATCTAAATAACTGTATAATCTGGAGTGTATAGCCTTTTCGAGAATCTTGTCTACGTAGCTAAGTAAAGAGATTGGTTTGTAATTGTTTATATCCAATCTTGATCCTTTTTTATAGACTGGTATAATTTTGGAGGTTTTTAAAGTAGTTGGCATGTTACCATCACGTACTATTTTGTTTAAAATGTAAGTAAGTCTATCGATCACATGGTCCAGACATAGTTTAAAGATTTTCAATGGTATTTTGTCATTTGTAGCTTTTTTATCATTCATTTTAATTAGTATGTCTTTTATTTCTTTTGACTCTATTTCTTTAAAGAAAAAGGACTTGTCTATGCGCTTCCCCAAATATTCTGCGAAATCGTTTCTTTTGCTAGGTTGAGTTCCATACAGTTTCCCAACTTCGTTAAAATGGGAATTAAAAGAGTTACAAATTCTAGTCGTGTTGGTTATCATTTCGTCGTTATTTAGTATTCGAATGATTGGTCTGTCTGACGACTTCCCTAATAGTTTATTAATAAATTTCCAGGAAGCTCTGGAGTCACTTTTGCAGTTCTCAATTATATTTCTGTAAAACTCATCTTTTTTCTGTTGAATAAGTGCTTTATAATACTTATTGTATTTGTGATACCGTTCTTTATCGGAGCAGTTTTGACTGGCCTTGTACACTTTGTACAATTTTTGCTTCTTATGTAGTGCTTTTGTGCAGGCACTGTCAAACCAGGTCTTACTGTTTGCTTTCTTCTTCGATAAGCGTATTAACGGGAAAGCTTCCTCAAAAGCTTCATGAATTTGCTTTTGGAAATCTTCATATAAGTTTAGAGAATTTATGTCAGCGTGTCGGTTATCGAGAAAAATGCAAGAATTTAGTATCTCAATGAATTTCAGTTGGTTGGACTCATTATATATCCATATTAAGGGCCTTTCGTTTTCATACAAGTTCGCTTTCAAACTATTTAAATGCATAAAAACATATTGGAGTCTATGGTCAGTGATATTTAAGTCGACATTGCCGGAGAACACTTTATTTCCAACAATATTTCTATAGTTAATGAAAATTTGGTCAATCAAACTAGTGGTTCCCGTAGTTGAACTCCTGGTATATGAATTGATTGTAGGATACAATGCATATTCTAATAATGAGTCATAAAAATCTTCTACATTCGTATCATTATCATATTTCATTCTACACAAGTTCATATCACCCAACACTGCAAAAACATTTGTGGTATTATGGTTTCTTAGCCATGTATTCATGCTTTCTATGAAGTTCTTTGCATTCTCGGATGGTGATCTATAAATTCCTATTATAGTCTGACATTTTAGTTTGGCGTAATCGAATGTGATACTAACTGAATCTGCTCCTGGTATAAAATCGCAACCACTGTCTATTAGCGAAATAGTTTCTTTACGATAGAATAATACTACTCCTCCCGACCTATCTAATTTACTTCAGCACACTATTCCGTAGTCCGGGAGTGAGTTTTTGTACATATCTATGTTATTTATCCAGCATTCACTTAGCACTATTACGTCAATATTTTTAGGTATAGTTTTAAATACGTGTTCGAATTCTAAAAAATTATCTTTTAGCGACCGTATGTTCATATGAACTACACGCAAGTTGCTCTTATCTGCCTTGCAAAATCTTCTAAATTCTTCTGTCACTTAGATCCTTACTACTGTGATTTATTTGTGAAGACGTACTGTCCATCATACAGAAATGTTATTGTGTTGTTCTATAAACCACCAATGTTATTCCAACAAAATATGTCTAGATTTCAGGAAGGGAAGAAAAATTACGCACTAAAATTGCACTACACTGATCGTCTTTACGGAGATAGATCTTACCGTCCTTAGTCCAAACATAGTTGTAGTCGTTGGATCTGGCGAACTCCCTGGTTCTGCGTAGCAAATTGTACCTATAGCTGGTCAAATTTTCCTTCGCGTACATCTCCTTCTCTTTGAATAACTTTTTCTTGCTCAGGGCGGCCCTTTTGAGCAGCACAGTGCGGAGTGTTGCGATCACCGTCACAGTTCCTCGATTACGTCGAGTTCTTATCGCCGTTGTTTTTTCTATGTCTTCTTTTTTAATCACGTTACTCCTAAGAACAGAGTTAACAATTGAAGAAAACTTCTCACTGTCGATGATCTCTCCTTGATCACACCTCACATTCTCTAGCACGAGGTCTCTATTCAACTGTTGTTGTTCATTGTCGTCGAGCTTACTGGAGAGGTAGTTGTAATCGTCGTTTATGTTCTGTATTTCTCGTCGTAGAGACTGATTCTCCGCTTCCAGCATCTGCCGTTGTACTTTCTCATTTTCCATTTCCCGTTTGATGGTAGATAAATCGGCTTGCAAGGCTTGTGTGTGTCTCTCGAAGCTGTCTTTTATAAGTTGGGTCATATTTTCCATGAATGATTTCATCATGGCCATACAATCATCCATGGAGCAATGTTTGCATGAGTCATTCTTTGGAGCCATTCTGGGTTCACGTAATCAATTATCATGTCGGCCGAGGTTTCGCGGCGGCTGTTGGGAATTAGAAGTGGTGATTGCGGGTGTGTAGGATAGCGTACGCTCGAAGGTGACTTGAAACCGCGTAGGATGTCATTGTTCCAATTAAGCAAGTTCTAATTCTCGTGACTTGAGCAGACATTAACAACGAATCTATTTCATGATGAGTACCCATAAACAACTGGTCTGTTACCACAATGAAAGCCAAGTAATTATGGATGGACCGTTGGTTACGAAGGTTAATTTGTATTGCGGATGCAAGGTGGAGCTCTGGAAGACTCTAACAGTGAAAGAAACTCCAAAGGAGAAAAGGACTGCCGGCGAAGTGCCCTACACACGAGTGTGAACACGAGTTCACAAACAATACAACATTCCTCGAATGGGCCGAGGACTTCTTGAAGTTAATGGAGTCCCCCGAGGGACGTGACTTACCTTTTTTCATTTTTTATGGTTAATTGCACTTACATTGTAAACCTCTTGTTTTTATTTCACAAATTCTGTAAATGGGATTCTGATTAGCAAATAATCAAACATTCATGACATAAGTTCTGATCTGCAAGCGCATCAAAAATTGTCATCATAGTCACAATGGTTACAATTGTCGCATTTGAGCAAGCAGTCTCAAAACAAACAGCTATCTGCTCAGGTTCCGAAATAAATGTTCGCATCCCTGTTCCAATTCACTCACTTTAATTCAATCTCGGAACAGGCCGTTACAACCCTAGTACACAATTGATTGTACCGAACCTCGAAAGATGAACTCAATTCAAATCCCAATCGGAACGCGGTTCCTAATCACATGATCGGAACGCGGTTCCTATTCACATGTCCGTAATGCGGTTGCTATTCACATGATCGGAACGCGGTTCCTATAAACATGTTTAGAACGCCATGTTCGCATCCTCGTTTAAATCCTTGTTTGAATTCTTACGTTTTGCGTTCACATTATTAACTACTCTTGATAATGAGATTGTCTGACAATTCTTGGATTGATATAAAAGATCTCTTTATCATATTATGTCATCGAGACAACCGTGAATCCAAGTATGCTGAAGACAATTTCCCAAGCAACATAAGAGAATATATAGATCAACATAAAATGAAAAACATAATAATGATTGGTGACCTAAATGGTAGAATCGGTTCTCTAAATGATAACGAAATCCTAGACATTCCTCAAAGAGCAGCAAAAGACGAAACAATCAGCAAATTTGGAAAAGAACTTGTTGACTTCTGTAACGATACCTCTCTAGTGATGGCAAATGGCCGATGTGAAGAAGGAAAATGTACCTTCTACAGAATGTGCAACGACAAGTCAGTCATTGACTATGTAGGCTAATGATATCACAATCAGTTATAAATTGTCTAAAGGCCTTCGAAATAATGGAACCAAGACTATATACCGATCACGTACCTTTGTGTATTGAAATAAATATAAGACTAAAAAATAAAATTGATAGGAAAGTTATTGTTAATCGACAAAAACGTACTGTAGCGAAGGTAAAACCCTTCAAATGGAGTAAAAGTTGTGAAAATGATTTTAACTTTTCTGGTTTTCGAAATAATTTATGTGAATTGACAAGTGACATAAATGCAAATGATGCCAATCAAAATGAAATTTGCAACCAATTTATTGAGAGCACTGAAACAGCTACCAAAAGGATAAGTAGATGCAATACTAAAGTAAAATATATTCTTGAAACTCGGAAACTTCGACAGGAATACAAAGCATCTGTAGAAAAATGGAAAGCTGATAAAACAGATGATAATCTATCGATGATTCTGAACACGAAGAGAACAATCAGCAATGAAATTTAGAAAAAAGGCGAAAATTGCAGACAAATTGAAACTTCGCTTACAACAGACTTAAAACAGGAATTAGAATTAACTGATAAGATATTGACAGAGATGAACAAAGACTCATCGATGGAAGTTGAGGTGAAGAATCGTCATGCCATTGTATGTAATGACAATAATTTTAACATTGACATTACTAAAGATGAAATAATGAACTCACTTAAATGCATGAATAATTCAAAATCCAGTGGACCTGACAATGTAGTCTGTGAAATACTAAAAAAGAACATTGACGATACTTAACCCTTTCCTTACTAATTTTCTAAATGCTCCTGTGAGGTGAGTGCGCAAGACGGAAGCTTCCGTCCTATTCACGTCGTAACTACATGTGCTAATTGTTTTAGTTGTGAGGGCTCAAGACGGAAGCTTGCGTCATTGTCACATCATGTACAAGGTTCGCATGACGGAAGCTTCCGTGGTGATGGTTCGCAAAAATATATTGCTCCTAACTAAACTAGCATGACGCAAATGTTTCAACGCTGCTGATTCAATTATCACTGTTTCGTCAATAGAAAGCTATGAACTTCACGATGGTGTTTGAAATTTTGAAATCGGAGCAATAGCTACTGAGACATCGATGTTATTATAAGACGTATACGCTATAAACGACACATCATCTACATACACTAATCCCAAAAATGTGTCACCTTTTGAATTGCTTTCTAGTGTAATAGGTGACATCGTTATAAAATTGCCAATTTAAATATATCTATGCAGACATTAGCCACTCTGTATGGCATGGATAAGTCAGTCATTGAATTAAAATATATTTCTATGGATGTCATAAGTCGCATTGGTAATAGAAAGCTTTGATTTTGAAGCTAATTATTCTCAAGCATGCCTTCACGGTGGAATGAAAGCAGCAAAATTGAGTAATAAAATTGAAAGGGAATAATAATGGAAACTAAAGAAAAGATGGCTTGCAGCAGAGACTTTTGGCTTTTCAGTAATGAAGATGGCAACAGCTGAAATTGTTCAACTTATGAATTTTAGCAAAAAAGCAATTTTAAGGTCGATAGTGTGACACAAAAAGAGATTTAGTGAATAAAAAAATGCTCTTCCGTTAGAAAAGAAAATCCATCGAACGATGGAACTGCCCACTGCCTAGATATGTCCTGAATAACAGATTTTTATCCACAGTAGAGTTGTTAAAGATGTGGAATGAGCGATTGTCTTATAAGCGGTCTGCAACGATGTGCGCAAGGGCGGCATAAGAAAACGGAGACCACTTGTTACGAGTACAAAGGAGAATGAGTGAAAGATTGGTTCAGAAAATGCGGTGAGAAATTTGGAAGAAGGTGATATTTGCGAACGAGAGCAAGTTTTGAAGATTAAGGAATGACAGGTGGATGCACGTCCATGAGAAAGGATGAGCGAATGAAAACCGAAGACTTCAGATGAGGCATACAAAGTGTAGAAGGTTAGTTCAACTGATGTTCCAGGATCGATATGACACTGATCTTAGTGAATTGCAAAGTCTGAGATCTTTCGTGAAATTCGAAAAGCGAGAATACGCACGTTAATATTTAGACTTTTTTAATGCATCGTTTGCGCACTGTCGGATTCCATCTTTCATGAAACATAAATCATCAGTGGCTGATCAGTTAGATCTTGTTAGAACACTCGAAGGATGGAGCGGACATCAAGATCACCAGAACAGGTGTGATGAGATCTGGCGAAGACGAAAGCATCAAAAAGAGGTGGCATCAGCTGTTTGAATGACTTACAATCCACCGTGGTCGAAGAGATGGATGACAGTTCCTCAGAGCGATTGATAGCTTAATAAAAAATACATTCGAATATTTTGACTTCGAAGAATAAGAACTGTAATGAATTCATCATGTGGTCCCGATACTAACATTTTATAATCCTGTTGAAAAATCACTGTTTATCATCAGCTTAATTACTTTTCTCAGCTTATGCAATCTTAGAAACATTTATCACAGTATGGCAAGAGGTTTTGATATGTACCCGGTATACATCTGCTTATACTGCATGTAAAAGGTGACACACATTTTTGGGATTAGTGTACATGTAGTTCTACAGTCAAATGGAGCGATTTGTCGACTTAGATGAAGCAGATACTTCCCGTCGGTGCAGGGTCTGTACTTCAAATGGTTCGAGAAAGGAAAATCGTTTGCTTTATTTATCATGCGACGACCAACCTTCGTTGTGTGCACATCTCTGTTTTAATATTTGGCAGCAATATAACTGATATTCTAGCATCATGTATATTGTAAGCACTATGATGAGCTCATTCTAAATACATTTTTTATCTGTTTATTGGATTTTTTTATTATAAGTTAGAACATCTCCTGAAGTCATTGTCTCCTGAATAGAAATTATAATTCTTCAAATTTGTATATCCAATGATGATGCATGTGTATAGTGAATATAGTTCGTATAAGCCTAGCAGATTCACAATACATAACTAACATTTTAGTAAGAGAGAGAACCGATTTAACCGCGAAAAACTCGCACACGAAAAAACAGTAGAAAAATCAAGCATTGATGTCAATAGATTAGTGGAAGGAAGCTTTCGTCAGCAACTGAACTAGCATAATTATCATCACTTTTGAGGATGGAAGCTTTCGTCCTCAGTATAGAAAGGGTCAAGCTATACTTGAAAATATGTTCAACCAAATTCTAAATGATCAAAATCCTCCATGGAACCTCATCTGAACAACCCCAATACACAAAAAGTGTGATAAAAATGATGCAAAATCATACAAATTTATCAATCTATCTTCCTGTCTTGAAAAACTGATGACGAAAATTTTTAATAGCCGCATAAATAATTGGATAACAAAATATGACTTACTACACCAATCCCAGATAGGATTTCGGAAAGACAATTCGACATTAGATTGTGTTTGGCTATTGAAAGAAATAATTCAAGTACACAAAAATGCTAAAATTCCGCTATGTCTTTGTTTCATTGACTTATCGAAGGCCTTTGACAGCATTCCTAAGGAAAGGTTAATATTCAAGCTGAAACATGTATTAACAGGAGGAAGGTTTATATCGTTATTGTATAATATACTTAATAGTAAAACTTACAGAGTTAGTTTCAATGGAAATGAAAGCGATGAGTTTAAGTTGAAAAACGGCATCCCTCGAGGAGATAGTTTATCGTCCACGTCATTTTGTCTATACATAAGCGATCTGCTGTTAAATCTAGATAAGAATGAAGAATTCATTGATGCCATTGAAATAGCTGAAATGAAAATTGCGTCACTCATATGCGCTGACGACAATTTAACAATTTAACAGTTTAACAATTTTTTGACAGTTTAACAAAGGAGGGTTTAACCCATCAAATTAGAACAGTTCAAAATTGCTCCAATGAAAACTGTCTAAATATTAACTACGATAAAACAAAGATAATGACATACAACGATTCCAGTAAATATAAAGAATTTAGTATTAAAATCAAACAGAAAATGCATTCTATCGAGATTGTAGAAGAGTATAAATATCTCACCGTATTATTTTCAAAAAATGATAGGAAACATCGACAGGAATTAGCCAAACGTGGAAGGATATCATCTTGTATTACAGGAAAAAGTATCAAAAAGTTCGGTTGCGTAGGTGGAGAAATTTTGAAAAACTCATTTGAAATGTTGACATTATCAATGATGAAACATGCAGCTGAATTCTGTTTTGATAAAAACATTGTAGAATTGAATAAAATGCGAGTACAATTCAACAAAAAACCTATCATTTGAAAATAACAACGCCGACTTTTTGTTTCATAGCAGAATTCGACATAAAACCGATAGAATACCACTTCTACAAAGCGGCTTTAAATTATTGCTTGAAATTGAATCGAATGGATGAACATCAATTTATCAAAAAAGTATTTAATTCATTGCACGATCATATCAATATTCCGAATTACCGCAACACATGAATAATCAAATTGATAGAAAAGTTCGACTTGAATGAAATCTTTGACCCTCATAAAAATATGAATAGTAAGAATCGAACAGATAGCAAACTAACTGAATACTTCAGACAGCAATGGATCGAAAGCGCGCGAAACAGTAATCGAGGATTAAATTACTTGCAACTATGTCGTTTTGAATGCAACCTGAAGCAGTATTTAAATCAGACTAATGATGAAAGGATAGTGATACCTATGCTAAAAATGAGAACAATCAACCACCATTTGATTACGAAAATTGGTAGATACAATAATAGAAAATCTTACGAAGAATGTATTTGCATGAATTGTAACTCTGAAGATGTAGAAGATTTGATGCATTTCATTTCCATTTGTTCCAAGTATGCGGACATTAGACGACAATTCATACTATTTTTGGAAACTGATGATAGTTCAAATTTCTATATAATAATGAACATGCTAAGTCTTCAGCAGATGAAATCACTATCAAGATACAGTAGAATTCGCATATATCGGCTTCGGCTATATCGGCGGTTCGTCTATATCGGCGGTTTTTTTTGTCCCGGCATAATTTCCTATCTTTTCCTATAATCGAGTTCGCTTACATCGGCTTCGGCTATATCGGCGATTCGCCTATATCGGCGCATTTTCGCTGTCCCTGACAGAAAAAAATTCGTTTATAACGGCGGATTTCCTGGAAATCCTCAAGCGATGTGTTTTGCCTAGAAGAGTCACTAGAATGACAGTATATGTGGACGCGGATGGCTGTAGATTCTGTTAGGACTATCCGATTCTAGCTATTCTAGTGGTTAGTGAAAATTTGGATCTTCTACAATTCGTCTCGATCATGTTTGGGGTTTGATCAAAATTGTAGAATCTAGCAGCCGAGGAAAGATAAATAGGCTTGCCACTGTATCTCACTGATAATTCTCACATAATTAGTCTTTCATTCGACGTGATGATTGCATTGTTCAGAAAGGCACAATTTTTAGATATCTATTGAATACATAGACACAATTACATGTACATGTACTGTACATGTTGGACAACAAGTCAATATATGTATTTAAGTATAGCAACGCAATAATTCATGAGTCAATACACGTATATGCATTGTATGATGCATGGCATGATCTCAGAGCTCGTGTAGATTTCACAAAACTTCAAAATTCAGGGAGTTCGCATATATCGGCGGTTTTCGTCTGTCCCTTGAGGCGCCGATATATACGAATTCTACTGTATATTCAACTGTATATTTACTGTACGAGCAACGGCAATAAGGGAATCCTAAAAACTCATAGATATCTAATATTGTTCTCATGTGTGCATGGAAGCAGATTAATTCTTGTTTACTGATTCAGTGACTTGCCGTAATGCTTTCCACATTAAATATAGATAACTGAAATTTGTTGACGTTGTCTATTGATGATAATGCCATGCCAGTTGATTGAGCGATCGAATCATAACCAAATGCTTTAGATATCCACGACCAAGCACAATTGGTGCAGCCGTTTTTATCAAAGATATCTAAGATATAATATAACGCACTCTATTGTGTGCATAGAAATATGTCTTCGTTAGCTCTATTGATTGCAGGGTCAGCCAGACATCTACAGATCGCATTGACATCGTTTTCATTGCAAATAAGCTGTCAATTGTATAAGTTGCATTCAAATGTTTGCTGTGCATTCTTGGGGATAGAGGTCAGCCCTGATATCGGCTTGAATTATAGAAAACCAATTGCTGGTGTCAATGCGATGCATTTCGGCAACGTCGTTGCCATGTTCACGCTAAATGCAATGAAAGCAGATGCACAGATCAATCACGTAAGCAAAAATCACAAGGCATAGTCAAGTCACAATAGCATAGAAATCGGAGGTGATAGAGATGTCCATGCGAACTCATAATGATACATTTTTCAACAAATGTTTGCTGATTATCTACGTCAAAAGACAATAATAAGACCGATGCGATTATGAATATGAATCCTAGGTATCTACAGCGAATTGACCATCGCTGTTGCAATAACCAATAGAAAATTAATTGTTGGTCGATAAAAGCAAGTGATTGATCAATAATAGTTGAATAAGTTTTTCGATTGATTACAATCATTTGATTGTGACTGCTATGAATAGCTATCACGGATGCAAGCAGCTGCATCGCGAAATAGACAAAGCACTCCATACGAACTACCACAATGAGTCGGAAGGTCCGGAGCACTTTGTAATTTTTCACCATCTTATAATTTTTGCTCTGATTACAGGTGAGTGTCAATGATATTATTCATATCATAATAAGCAGTGTTATGTCTTTGATATCATTCTTGTATATGAACGTACTTACTGTAATAATATTTGATAAATTGACTACGTGCTCTCCGGACCTTCAGACATGACTCGTCTATTAACTCATAAAATGATAGTTCTGATTGAGTGTGACTGATCAATCAAATTGATAAATAAAGACCAGTAGCCTATATGTCAGATCGATGACTTGACTTACATATAATGTTTGAAGATGGGTTTCCTTGTTTTGTGAAATGTCATGCTGTTTGCATTATCTATTATTCATAATAAATGTAATTGTCGTACTGAATTTGACTCTTCTGGTATAGTTGCATCCAAGTCAATGATGCTTTCATGAATCAGATTAAAGAATTTGTGTTTTTCAGTTAAATTTCAGAATATGTCGTGAATGTCTCCTCTCCGCTTCAGTTCGAACGACTGCTTCATCATAACCATTTTATGCTTACCATTTTATCATTATTCATTTTATCATCATCTTGATTAACATTGTAATGTCTTGCCTCAATGGCTAATAAACGTCTGATTTCTGTCACCTATGTATGATGCGGAATCTGTCCATTGTCAACAACTGTCCATCCTATAGCATAGCATCCTAGCACTTTGCATATACGACAGTGTCGGATTTCTAAAGTTTTCCACCTAAATGATTGATCTTCAATGCTTTTGATGCATTATGATTTCATCAGCGATTTACATCTTTAATTCTGACTTTGTCGAAGTCGTTAAGAATCGGAAAGTGAAAATCATGCATTAGGGAACGACATAGAAATCCGACACTCTATCAAGTTAAAAGCGATGTCTTCGTTTCAGAGACTAGAAACGACATGGACATTGAAAACGATAACACATCATGGATATGCATTGTCGTGAAATCGTGACACCGAAACGATGGCGCTCGCATACAGCGGTTGGCAATGGTAATATACCAGCAGCCTATCACTGCATTTTGCAAAGATTCATGGCATAGAGTAAGATATTAGGTAGAGTGTCGACTAAAACAAGTATCTGTATACAATGAAAATCTTTATATGAAAAGATTCAGTTTTTTGAGGAGATTGCGTTCCTGTGGTCCAAAAAATTATTTGAGCATTTTTTAAAAAGCTGGATTTTTGTCAATTTATATAGGCCTACTACTACATGTAGCCCTTTTATAAGTAGTATGAGGCAAGTTGGATATCAAAAGGAATAAATATTCGCAACAAGCATCTTATACGTTAAGCGGAAATTAATCTGATGATCTAGGAAATTTCATGAATCACATTATAATGGAAGTCCCTGCAAGTCTTCAAAGGAAAGTTGAGATCTTATTAAAAGCTCAAAGGGTTAATTAAATCCCAATTGTGTGTGCAGCTTCGATTTCATTAAATGAACTCGAGTTCAGACCCAGTACCACATGTGAGATATGCAAATTTCTACACTTTTGGAAAATTTACACTGATTTGACTCATTATGACGACAAAAGAGGAGGGATAATAGCACTTTACAAATCCGTCGTGCTGTATGTCAACATTGGAGAGACAATGTTTGTTAACTAGCAGTTCGATGGGTTACTGTCACTTTAATGCTCAGCCTTATCAAGAGCATTTTCTTGAGCGCAATCCTATCACAAACCACCTGCACCAGAAAGAGCAAAATAACTTAATCTAAGAAAATTATCACAATTAACTTTGAAAGATGTAAATGGGTCCACATTACTATTCAAATTGAAGAAATGTACGTAAGTAACTAAGTAAGCGTATATTCACACACATGATAATCAACCATATACATAAAGAAGACAAAAGTAGTCGAAAGTTATCAAGTACATTACACTTCAACGTAAGCAACTTGTTGCAAAAAAATAAGTCAAATTATCTCGTTCATTATCATCGACAGCCACGGGAAAAACGAGTGCAGTCTGGGAGCGGAGTTGACTTGGGGCAAACAGAAATGACCACCACTACGTTCATTTCAAATATTCATTCCTACTGACATCCAACATACTACTTGTTCATGTCGGTAGTATATTGACACAGGAATAATCTACATTAAAAACTGCTCAAACAATCTTTTGGACCGCAGGAACGTAATCTCCACAAAAAACTGAATCTCTCCATACAACAATTTTTACTCTTTACAGATAATTTTTGAGTCGACTATTTACTCTATGGGTCTCCTCAAATTTCAGTTTCCTAATGCCTGCATGTCACTTTCATCATGCTAAACCAGTGTATCTCTATGATAGTTCTGTTGGAATTCTTTAAAACTGAATGAAAACAGAAATTACAGCGATATGCAACAAAAAATGGAAAAATAACAATTAGTAAGCTAATCAGTGGTGGACGAAACCTTGATTTCTTACTTGATTTTTAAACGTATGTGCAACAAAACGAGGAGCTTTTTTGATTATTTTTCAAAATGTCTGAATACATCAGGAAATGTAGAAAGATTCGATGCAATGTCACCGCTATCTACAAATTGCTATGTAAGAGGATCAACATTTCGACATATCATTCGGTTTCAAGTAGTCTTCTTTAATGAGACAATGTAACCGGATTCCGAAAACATCTTACTGAAAGATCCCTGGCCACTGGATTGCTGAGATAGCCTATATCTTACCAAGAGGAGTAGCAGCAGGGTGCGCAGTATTCATTATGAGATTCTGAAATTCTGAGGTCGCAGGAATTGCAATTTTGTAGCCTAAAATGATTTCTCATGAGCTTAAACAGTTTTATTTTCGTCACGCTTATCACATCACTTTCTCAACATCAAGAAATGCATCAGTTATTTTATGATAGCCGCGATTTTCAAAAGGTTCAATATTCATAATAGAGAAAACAAAAACATTGAATTGATTGACAGAATTGAATCATGTTCTCCTACTTTGATAACTTAACTACTTAACTACTGCATGCTTAAACTATTTTTCTCTCCAATTTGCTGTGTTTAAGATAACAGACACAATCAATTTACTATAATTGAAACTATACCAAAATATCAATTTGAACGAAATTCGCACATTTCGTTTTCACCGGCCGAGAACCGGTGTACCACGCACAGCCATACTTTTTGTGCTAAGCAGCAAACATGTTGCTATATAGCTTGTGGGGAGGTGTTGAAGGATTTCACAAAGATTTCACAACCTACTTCACTGATTTATTCTGATGTCACAGGCAACCATGAAATTTGACAGCTCATAAACTTATTGTGAAGGGGATTTAATGAAAAATCGATCGTATAAACACAATTTAGGTCACTTACACCTCATCTGTGGAAACAGCTAATACAGATCAAGGTTGAATCCGGGTCGTGTTCGGACTGGAAATTTCCTATTCTGTCTCTTTTTTGTGACTCTAATATCACATGGCCGGTGGCACTTGTAAAATTGTTGCAAACTGTTATGAAGAAGCTGGAGAGCTGGAGATTTGTATGCATAAAATGTTTGTACAACACAGTGCATGACACTTACTAATGTTATGTTTTCAAAAAGAACTTGCGTTGGCATTGGATCTCTTTCAGCTTATTACTCAACGCACTGACTGCACCGTATAACTTTCAGGCACACACTCATCACACACAGTCGCACACAGCTCAGATGCTGAAAAGTCGAGTTAACCCTGAGAAATATCACTATTACAGGTTTCAAGTTGTTCCTATTTTCCTATATTTTTCTATTTTTATTGATTAATTCAATGCAGTGGTTAAAAGATGTCAACAGTGTTAAAATCTGAAATCAAGTAAGTAACTCATACTTAAGAATATAAGAAAAAGGATAAGAAGACGTTGGAAAAAGAAGAGATAGAAGAACAAAGAACAACATTATTATTATTATTTCAGTTCGTGAAAGCCAGAGACATTGAATGTGAGACAGATAAAATACTTCCAAAAAACTTTAAGATGCTGTCAAAGAAGTAGCGATCAGCGAGCAATCCATCAAAGTTACTTCATTATTGGAAGCTACAAATGGACAGAGAAGCAACGCAATAAAAGATTTAGAATGCGTTCAAAAGAAATTAATGACTATTAACAACACAAAGAGCAAATTGATCGAAGAAGTCGTCGCAGGAGAAAGGAAAACATCTTTTGAATCAATCTGCTCCCAAAAAATAAGAATGAACTAGAAATGTGTGTTTGACATTTTCACTGACATTACCATGCTTATTCCGTTACATGCGGAACCGCCGGTGTAAGTACATCGAGTTTCAGACTGCCACCGTGAAAAAAGTGCATGAGATTGGGTTTCGCCTGCTCAGCCGTAATCGCCGCACCTCGCAAAATGCTGCAGCGCTACGAGAAACTACATCGCGCTGAAAGGTGAATACGTGGAGAGCTCCAAAAAAT
>CAJQUW010001017.1:0-12218 GCA_907163375.1 Prostheceraeus crozeri
ACACTTAGCACAATTGAAAACGCACCACCTGTCAACTCCTGCTAAATCGAGTGAAATCGCTTCGATTGAATATGGAATGAAGGACGCACGCTAATTGACATAGAATATCTAGCAAACCGACGGCGGTCCTGATGGGGGTGGGATTTGCGTAATTGTTCAGATCTCACTGAATCTACTGAAGCAGCAAGCATTATTTATTACACGAATTACTTAGCTAGTTTAAGCATGTGTTCAAATTGAACTTCGATCATATGAAAGTAAAAAATTAACGGACTTATTATGGGAAATGACGGTTTTTTTGGTTGAAAAAATCTTTATTTGAAGATGGTGTTCAAATGTCTGATGCGATCGAAATTGGAAAAATAAGCGAAATCGATAAAGATAACGAATTAAAGAACGGATGTAACGCGAAAGATAAAAGGTCGAAAGAGATGGCGTTGGGTGGTGCTAGATGGCGTGGCCTATTGGCATGCTTTGAACGCTTGGAACTGGAATGTCCCCCTTCGGGCAGTCAGGAGACGACATTTCGGTTCGTTTTCGCATTACGACGATTGCCCCCCCCCCCCCCCGGACCAACCTTCTTTCAAAGGGTAAAGATAAAGCGTGAGCAAATGAGAGGGATGGAGGAGAGCAAATGTAAGCAAATGGTACCCGTGGCTACCATGCTGTTCCGTTGGTTGCAGTTCGTCTAATACACAACTGCCAGAGCATAGCTGACCGGCGACTAGATCGCGATTTTGCTTCCCAGAATGGTGCGTGACCGAGGCGAGGGAGGCAACAAAGCGCTGAGGCAAAAAATCCCACACTCCCCGACGAATCTCTGGCTTGCTTACGACTGATGTGGGGCGAAAAGGAAAAAGAAGAAAAAAAAGAAAGAAAAAAGAAAGTCGCCAGAGGCAACATCCTGAGCTCGGGAGCCCATGGCGGCAGCACATATAGAAGGGGCACCATAAACACATAGCGGCACATAGCCTCTCGGGCCCAACCATAAGAAATCGGCTCTTCTCTTCGAGAGCAAAGGACTTCGCTCTCAAGAGAAGATGCGCAAGATGCGGCAAATGCCCCAGATTAACCACGCCTGCTGCGCATGTTGGCACGATGAGTAAGGTGGGTGGGCGATTTTTGCATTTTTCTTGGCAACGAGTTCACTGGAGACTACCACAATGGAGACGTCGTCTATCTTCACTGACGAACGAAAGTCGGTTTTTCGTCTTGTTTCCGCATTATGAATGGCCCTCCCGCATTGCCCAGACATCCGCATTCCCCCGCACATTACCCCATTCCGCATTCCCCCGCCACCCCGCCCGCACATTCATTCCGCCCCGCACCCCCCCCCCGCATCTCATTCCTCATTCCCCGCCCACCGCCGCCAGTGGTTTGGCTGTGTGCCACGCCTGTGATGCTGCAGCAGACAGTTGCTGCAGCAACATCGTCAGCCTACTCATCAGCAACAGGGGGGGGGGGCCAACCAT
The DNA here is from genome assembly GCA_907163375.1 of Prostheceraeus crozeri. Classification (NCBI taxonomy): domain Eukaryota; kingdom Metazoa; phylum Platyhelminthes; order Polycladida; family Euryleptidae; genus Prostheceraeus; species Prostheceraeus crozeri. The sequence continues at coordinate 1,473 of CAJQUW010001017.1, forward strand.
TTCACGTGTGGGGCCAGGCAATCACCCTGACGGGCCAAAGCAACAAAAAAAAGACGAGCTGGTTAGTGTAGGTGGCCGAGAAGCTCTTAGCTGGGTAAGTGCTCACAACACGAACGTGACTGGTTTGGAGAGCGTTATGCTGAAACTGCTGCATAACGCATCAATCTTTCTGCCCACAATTTGCCGACTCTCGAACATTTATCGGGAAGAGGACCCGTGGCCCAAACTGGATCCTGCAAGATAGATAAAACGCACCTTCGCAAATCATGCATTACAATGTGTGGACGCAGCCCTGAGATAGCTTGAAGGAAAAAATCTTAGGGATATGGCGGACCTCTTCGCTGGCCATCAAGGTCGCCGGACATGGAACCCGGATTTTCGAGCACGTTTCGTGAGAGCACCAGTGTTGGGATTATCTGAAGCGCAACCACCAAGGAAAGTTTCAGAAGTTTCAGAGCGGGGATACCCGCGCTCCCGCCTCTTCCCCGCCTCCCCGCAAAACACTGCGCGAAAAAATTACAAGAAGAGACAGTTGGTTTGCTTTTTTGCAGGTTTCGGGGCAAACAAATTGCCCTTCAAAATTTTCTGAGACGGATCGTCTATCACCCTCGTCCTTCCAGAATGCCCCGCGACGACATCGTATGTGCCTTATTGACCCTGCGTTTCGCGGAAGGGGTATAAACGCCGCTATAATTATCTAATTAACTTGTACAAGTTAAAGATTTATGTTTAATAATTTCCTTTCTTAATCACTAAAAAGTTTGGTTTCCTATTCATTTACATTAGCTGTCAATCATGTCCATTTAGAACCCCTACGCTGACCGCCGTCTCCGTCGGGCTCCTCCGTCGGGACCGCGTGCGTTTAGTTCCGGCGGGCCGCCGTTACCGTTAGCTGTATTTGTAGCGTCAGCTTTAAGCCGTCGTTCCGTTAAGCACCGATAGCTGCATCCGATCCGTCGGGGCCGTAGCACTAGCAGCACCGATGACAGTTGAGCCGTTTATGTGTTTAGCACAATTGAGCATCTAGCTCCGTCCCGTACAGTAATTCAGAGTTTTAGAGCTATTGTTAACAAGCACCGATATCTATGTCGGCTAGAATGCCGTCCTCCTTATTCTTTATAATTCAATCGTTGTTTTGGTATAGCGGATCTCAATTTTGGACGGATTTTTTTTGACAGAGTGTGTCCTTGGTGCTGCGTTGTGCCGTTTTCAATTTGTGCTAAGTGATATATCTATTGGGTTGGATTATATAATGCAAAATGGAAGAATGAGAGATTATGAACCATTTGAATAATAACGTAAAAAAAACCTGAAAATTTAAATGCCTATTTTCAATGCCATATCTACATGATAAGCATTTGATTGATTTACTAGAGGAAGCACACCCGAAAAAGGCGTCGCGCGCGCTCCGCGCGCTAAGTGGTGGTTTTGGATTTTGCGCTCTTGTTCCGCTGGGTTGAGAAATGTCGCGCGGCCGCGCTGTGGTTTTTTGTTTTGGGTTTGTGGTTGAGGCAAGACAATCGGACATTTATTTTTTTTTTATTTTTTTTTTTTGTTAAAGCTAGAATCATCGGATAAAAAAAAATAATTAAAAAAAAAAAAAAAAAAATAAAGCAAAATTTATCCCGAATTATAAAAAAAGGAAAATCCAACGCATATGATTTCCTTTCTCTTTATATTAAAAGCCCAACGAGGTTACGCTAGATATCAATATGGCCGAGGGTCCAATATAAAGGAACGGAGAAAATAATAACCTACTAATCTGAAATCCAAGTAGAATGTTCAATAATCAACTCCTCTCCTTCCTGATTTAGTTTTAGATTTTTTTCACAAAAAACAAAAGCCCTGACCGCCGATGCCTGTGTATTTGCAATGTATTAACATTGTATATTTTGTTTTTGTTTTTCCAATGTTTTTGTTTTGGAAATAAAAAAATTAAAACAACTTGCTTTTTGACCTTTTGACTTTCATTATGGCCTCCGCGTTATTACATCCTCGAATTTGTGTTTTTTTTTTGCAGAGTAGGTCACTTGCTTTGTGCTTTTTTCTGTTGTGTTTTTCTTTTGTTTTGTACTTACAAAATCTCTTGTTAAAAAGAAAAAGCAAACACTGCAATATCAAAAAACCATTTGAAATTAAGACGATGCGTTGATTGATTGACTGTGAGGATTATAATACGTTATATCATGTAATGTGATTGTCAGATACACGATCGTCGATTTAGCGTTCGGTATTACGATTATTGACTCCATCATTCGTCTAACAGATGGGGTTGACATAACTCTCTTCAATCGCGACCCTTCGAGTCTTCCTTTTTTAACGATGTAATCGTTGGCGGACGAAACCCGGAACTTGCCCATTAATCGCTTTATTACGATTGTTGTCGATAATTTATTATATCGATAAAATAAATGTTTTTTATACTGCATCCACACTCCTGGCTACCCGCACTGCGATTTGTTTGTTGGTTCCATTCTATCAAGGACCCCTCCGCAAAGTGAAAGAAAGGATAAGGATTTCTTTTGTGATGAGGACTTTGTTTTGTGATCGGCTCTTACATAAAGGTTTTGTGTTGTGTGATTCAAGATATATAAATATTAGCAAGCACGATCGATTGACAGTCAGATACACGTGTGTTGTTGAATCGCCGATAAATATTATGCGCCCTTCACAAACACAAATGTCATCTTGATGAATCACTTGTAAACCTGTACATGGTGGCATACTTCTATTGAAAGTGCATCATTTTTTTATTGCAACATTACCATCAGAATTACGCTGCGGTCGATTCTAATGATCTGGTGGAGCATAGCCATAGCCATGGCGCAAAAGTCAATTATTATTATGCATTCCAAATGTGATGCCACCAATTTTAAAATTATAAATCGATATTAATTTTAAACCGGAATGAGTTTAATGACTTTTCTTTGTAGCAAATTGACCAGAAGACAGACAATATAGTAATGAACAAAATGAAAAAGAAAAGTTCAAACATGTTCCCCGTTGCGTCACTGTAATTAATAATAGCCACAGAAGAATCGGTTTGCCTGCATGGATCTGTGGTTTTTGATTTTGATTTGGAATGGGTTGTTGTGAATATTGATAGAATGTGTGAGTTGTGGGATTTGAAATGTGGAAAGAATGCAAATCGAAAGAAGTTGCAAAAGGTTCAATTGACATCGCACTTCTTTTTTTTGCTTAATCCAAAAATGTTCATATTTCAAAAATCGATCATCATGATAAGGTTGGACAATGGAATCTCCGAGTAGTCTTGGGCCACCACCCCCGGAACTCTAAAAGGTTTTAAAATCCCGAAAAAATAGGTGGGGGGTAAATATTATTAAAGAAAACAAAGAAGGCACCCCGTGTGCCTCGGTTAGACACTAGAACAGGACTGTCAGAACAACGGAATTGTAGTCCGGGGAAAAGCTAGTGTCGTTTTCTTCCTAAATTCGTCGGCTTCGCACGGTCTTTTTATTATTTTTCATTATTTATCTCTATTATTTATTGGCTGGTGTAACACGTCGTAAGAAGGAAAGAGGGAATCACTATCAGAGACTTAAGCTTTTGCTTACTAAATGGTCAAATTGATCATCAGGCAACCATGCTTAATAATTTACAAAACCAAGACATCAGCTTTGTTTCATTACAATAGCGATCAGTACTAAGAAAGCACAAGCGAAGTGTTTTTACAAGATTTTGAGGAAAAATAATGGTTATGCAATGATTGCACGCTATAGATATCTAAATATAACATACTTAAGTATGATGCACAGATGTCATTTATTCTTAGCGATTAATACTCTATGATTAATTTCAATGAGAAACAATGTAAATTCACGGAACTAAAACTAAATCTTACACGTGATGAGTTTCTTATTTAAAGAGGTTTTTTCTAATTTTAGGTAGCACTGATATCTTAGAGATAAATACAATACGACATTTCACGTTGTCATTTTTTCCACAACACAGTTATACGGATGTGTGCTTCACGTGATTCCTAAATTGTGGTAAAATATTTTTCGAACTAAAACTCTGAGATAAACAATGCAAAATTAATTATATTCCATCACGACATACGTACCTTTCAAATTCTGTGAGATTAAAGGTTTTTCTAAAAAATGCACAGAACGCAATCAATCAGTTTTAAAAAACCAAAAGACACAACTAAAACCTATACACATAGGCATCACTTCGTTCAAACAAGAACTGATGAAAACGCATGAAGGAAACTATCAAAGCATCCATAACACGCCCATTTCATGTAGACGAAAACAGTGATAGTCTTGGAACAAACGCCGGTTCATCTGTGAATAGATTTAAAAGGTTTTATAACTGCAATTCTGGCAAACCTGGTACGGTTTTAGTCCTTTACCAAACAGCGTAAATGATCTTGATCGATGAAGTTTTATGGCATGAGTTTGATGCAGCCTTTTCATTTGAGATCTCCCCCTTTCCCAGTAAAAGAATGACGAGGACATGACGTCAAGAGAGAAATAGCAACTATAAGCCGGTTCATTTGACGATGAGCTAGTTATTCTTAAGTTGGATACAGTTTTGCTTTCAATGTCGGTTTTGGAGACCAATTTAAGTTTATAACCACAGGCCCTATATCTCCATAAACGATTCACTAGCATAATACCGATTTTATCTAATAATCCGCCATTTACATTCACGCATCTCTGCAATCCGAATTGCACTAACCATCATATGAGCACAAGCTACTGAGTTTGCGAAAAAGATTTCGACACACCTTTTTTTAACAATCAATATGATGCGACGTATTATATTATGAAGCTCAGCAAGATGCTTTAGAGAAGACGTTGAAAAAATTGTGTAATAATTTTGTTGAAAATATTTAAAATAAGACATATAGAACAACTCCTTGAACAAAAGACACGTTTCCTGTTATTTAATTACATTTTCCCAACACAATGATAATTAAGTCATGGTGATAGTGTTTCCTACGAAAAACAGCAAATATTGGTTTAAAATCACGAATCCCTCTGGTTTGGTGAGAGAACTGCCTATTCGATTATCGATGAGATCGAAGCAATGCAGGATAATAAATGTCAAAGTATTGCTTTAGCAATGACATGGTTCCTTCCTCCTCTGATTCCTCGTATCCATGCATATCCAGATTTATCTGTGATGTCGTGTTTTCAGCTGCATGCATTTCATCAAGCATATTAAAACCCCATAAAGACCAAGGAACAAAAATCCCTCAAAATTTCGAGCATGATATTGCGCGACTAGATCGCAATGCATCTAATATAACATAATAACACAGATCTAAGACACCTCAATCATATGTCCTTTTATTGTGCACCGTCCTATTTTAGGAAGGTACAAAGAGGATGAAGTTAAATTACTATAATATTTGCGCGTACATGTAGATTTACGGAAGCGTTTTCTTAAATATAATAATGTCAATCCTCATAATAATGAACTGCAATAGACATGTATTGCTGACAGATAAATGAATCATGCTATATAAATCATACTTAATTAGACTTGTGAATATATTGAAAAATTGTCGATGTAGCCTACTCCACAAGAACGGAAATTAATCAATATACAGAAGTTCCTTATGACTTTTTATACATACACTATGATTTCTTGTGGCAGAAGCATATACACAACACAAAGGCCTCATGACTCATAACACAATTGCTTTGTTGTTGCTTTAAGATCATGAACGGTTCAAGGATTGTGATTGAAATTTTTGATAGATTTCGGTCGGCCTACTCTTAACCAAAAGCTTGGTCCTGTATGAATACCTGCAGATGTTCGACGCTGACAAATGGAAACCAGGTTATGCGCAGCAAACTTGTCACTCCAACCTAAATGACAATCAGGAATCTGTATGTTGGTTATCATTATGTTTTGTCTTCAGTAGATCCCTTCTTTATCGAGATTGATATTCGATTGAAAGATATTTTGCATTTTATTCGAGCGCAGGGCCTACTGTACTAGTACAACCTGTTTTCCTGATTCCAGGTGCTCGATAACAGGAAAGGATGGATATAGACATCCTATGTCACCTCATTCAATGCAGGTCCCCGGATACTCTAAGCACGCAAGTAAACAGCATCGTGTGACCCTAACTAGCATCCTAATATGATTCGAATCGCACAGAATACTGTAGTTATATGTGCATGTATCTGAGTTGGCATGCACCCTGATCTGATATTCAAATAGCACTTTCTTTAAGCGAGGTATGTCAACTATAGTTTAGGATCATCAAAAGGCAATCTATGTTAGAATAAATTACCGGAATAAACTACGTTGATATGCAAGTACCCTCGCATGCATAATATTTTGCTGATAAAATTGATTACTCAAGTCCCACGTTTCTAAAAAAGACGGGTTGAAAAAATTCTAAAACATTTTTGAATATAACGATTGATATATTCCAACTCAATGCATTTATCGTTAATATTTAGGTTGATACAAAATACTCAATCATTTACAAGCGTTCTCTAAAAAGCTACCTGTATCGCAAGTGATCATAATCGCTACTTATTGTTTTATAAGAAGCATTTTTCAGCTTAGAAAATCAAGGTGTTCAAATGAAATTATTTCTTACATGTACAAGAACATGATGCATGCAGACTGATGAAAATATTCAATTTGTGAATCAAATCAGTCAACTAAATCAAGGATGAAATTTTGCAATTAGTGATACGCCTGTCGAATGATCGGTTTTTTTTTTTTTATTCTTTTTTTTTTATTACTGTCTTTTTTTTTTTTCTTTTTCAAATTTTTTTTTTTTCTTTTTATTTTATTAATTATTATTTTTTTTTTTTTCTATTTATTTTTTTATTTTTTTTTTTCTATTTTTTTTTTTTTTTTTTTTATTTTTTTTATAATAGTTTTTTTTTTTTTATTATTTTTTTTTTTTTTTTTTTTTATTTTTTATATTTTTTTTTTTTTTTTTTTCTTTTTTTTCTTTTTTATCTCTCTTTTTTTATTATTTTTTTTTTTTATTTTTTTTTTTTTTTTTTAATTTTTTTTCCTTTTATTTTTTCATTTTATTTTTATTATTTATTATTTGTGTTAACCCATTTTTTTTTTTTTTTCTCTTGCATCTTTGTTTTTTTTTATTTTTTTTTTTTTTATTTCATTTTTTTTTTTCTTTTATTTTTTATTATTTTTTTTTTTTTTTTATTTTTATGATCTATTGTTTTAATTTTCTTATAATTTATTTTTAAATTATCTCTATTTTTATTGTTTTATTATATTTATTATTTTTTAAATTTTTACTTTCTATACTTTTTTTTTTTATACATTTCATCTATTTGTTATCTTTTTGTTTTTTTTTTTTAACTTTTATTAATTTTTTTTTTAGAACCGCCTAAGAGAAGGACTGTGGGTAATCAGGATGGGAACCGGTCGTCGCTTTTGCATGATCAAAACAGCCAGCGAGGCCCGGTATCAGAAAAGGTTGTAGTCAAAACCGTGCGACTCTGTAACCTACTACATGTAATGAAGACTTGCTCAACTCTGACCGTAAGATTTTCATTGATCTCTTTGAAGCAAACGGTAGATTTTACCGTACATCGAAAAAGCAAGAGTTCCCGAATGAAGCGTCAACAGTCGCTGTATTTTTTCATTCAATTTCTATCCAAATTGATCTTCTATCTGGTAATTAGACAAGTATTCCGTAATTTGAGATAAGTTTATTTTGTGCGCTGTATGAAAAGATTGAACAGAGACTCCAATCTGACTGGGAAGTTGACAAAACACTGAAATTCAGAAATCACTGAATTTTTCAAGTTCTCTTCTGTTCTTAGATATTCTGGTTTGATATTGCTAATACGAGTATAAACCAAGCTTCTCCTCGCAGGCAGAAGTCAGTTCTCTGTCATTTTTCCTTTGTTATTATGATGTGCTCTCTGCATCGCAATGTACACATGTGTGCAAGGGTCCGGATAGTGCTGCCAATGGGATTTTCCATTGCAAGCAGTTATGAAGTTCAATTTATACACAACATGATCACCTTATAACATATTCTATATCATAAAATTGACAACTTTATATGGAACCTGGTGCACCTACCTAATGCAGTGTTAGTGCACTTCCTGCCTAAAATGTAACCTGAAATACTAAACATAGGTACCATAAGATGTCAAGCCAAGGCAATTCATTCTAATTTCTTTTGATCCGTTTTGAATAGTAATAGAAAGATGTGAAACTATTGAAACTATAATGTAGATTTTTTTAATGCTAATTCGATCAATCAATGTTCTGCCAGTCAACGCAATTATAAAGAACAGCTTTACCCTCCGCTAAATTATTTGAAGTCAAGATCAACATCATTATAAATCCAATATGCAATGACAATCTAAACCATCACAACAGCAAAAGTTGGTTTATCATTTATGTCATAATGAACGAACTTCTATTTTCAAATCTCACTATGTGACCTAAGTAAGGTTTCAAAATAATCCTCCGGACCTTTTTTCGGATCCATAAAGTAAATTTTGCGTCCTGTTGTTATATATTTCATTGTTCATTCTCTCCTTCTCGTAAGCTGTTTTATCATTATGGAGCGGCACTCTCTGTGAGACATCCATATTGGAATGGTCTTGATGACGTCTATGTACAAATTATATGATAATTGTAGTGATTCTGTCATACCTACATTGTCGGAATCTCACCAAATCAAAATGATCAGAATGTAAAATAAACAGAGGAAAATGAAATGGAATGACTTCCAATTTCATGTGTGCTATCAGCTCTATACATGCCATGTTTTTGGTCTATAAGTTGTGTCATATGTGCGCGGTATTTTTTCACCATCACCGCCTTGACAGAGAAAAATCCGAAACGAAAAGAATCGGCAAAGCAAATACACTGTTATTCGCACTCCGTGCCTTTTATTCTGAGGTATCACGCATGCAGCAAACCTACATGGCTGAATTAGGAATATAAGCAAAGGATAATAGGAGCAAAGAAGCACGGTAGTTTATGATTTTTGATATGGAAAGCAATTTTCACCATACAACTATCTGCAATTAGCTCACTAGCTTACCTCAAATGTAGTATTTCTCATTTGATTATGTTTGTCTTTTTTCATTCCCTGCATTTAAAATTGTTTTGTTTACAATTGAACACATATAATATATATTATATCGGCAAATATAATAACAAAAACATAATAATAATATAATTAATTATTTATTATTTATTATTATTATTCAATTAATTAAATAATAAATTAATATATAAATTAATCTAATCGGTCAAAATTAAAATTGCCGTGACGTGTGAAATAGAGCACATGTAGTCGTGGTACCAGCAATTACCATTCACAAGTTTACTATAATCGCATGCATGGTTTAATACTTGTACTTCATGCGTGTCGGCATCAACTACATTTCTTGGTGCCATTCTAAACATTCCGAATCGCCAATATTAAAAGCAGAATAAGAATACTACAATTTAAATCTGTTCCCGTTTTGTATATTTGACATAAATTGAATGTTAGTAAGCTATTTATATTAAGGGAAAATACCATGCGGTAAAGTACAAAGCTTTAATATCTTTTTATGGAATAATATACAAAATTGTTGAATTGGCAATAAGAGACACAAAACCTAGAAAAAATGCACGTGAAATGCAATATGTTAACAGATCTAATAGTTTATCTCAGTTTTCTCAGGTAACTTTGTATCGTAATGTCAGCATTTGAAATAAAACATGTTCTAAAGACATAAATTTATTATAACAACCTCCCATCTATGATATTTCGTATATTATATTCTTTAAACTGATGAGCATAATTCAACAATTGGGGAACCTAATTCAAGCGACAGGACGCTCAAAGTCAATTATAATTCTGGATACCTACTTACGACCTAGGCTAAATCTTGCCCCTCATTAACTGGCAATGCAGTCACACAATTTGTGATTTGTTTCCGTGTCCTATATGCACTTTTTTGAGAATGCATAGCTTCACAGACTGCGCTACTATGAGAAGACACACGATAAGTTGGATTATCATAATCGATCCAAATATTTGCTATTGACTTCCCATAAAAATGCAAGATCCCTGTGAAATTTGTGTGGACACACACCTGGGTCCCAATGAGGTGTAATATTTAGCAATGATTTTCAGTGAATATGCATTTTTGTCTCAATTCAGCCGATACGACGACCCGAAAACATCGGATATGCTAAAATCGTGGAAACTAATATAATAGGGCTATACTTTCCGGACGAGCAAAACGAAAATGAAACGCATATTAAAAGAACAGATTATTTCACATTCGTTGCAGTTGGACATTTTACAATAATGAATGCAGGCACATAATTTAAAAACGAGTACTGATAATGGCCACGAGAAAGCTGCTTATGAAAATAGTTCTATTTGTTTTGTAAAGCAGTAAATGGACAGAAAGTATTTTTTTTTTTGCCACAATGCAGTCATCCAATATTAAATGATAAGGACTCACTTAATCAAATGGAAAATTAGTAAAGACATAGTAGAATGAACTAAAAGCAGTTTGTATATAATGTAAAATCTTATAAAACCCATACTTTGCTTGTAGAATTTTTTCTTTCAAAATGGCTCAACGTCTTTGTCGCGTCATGGGCATTATTACCTGCCCCCATTTTGAACTAATTCAAGCTGCACGAATGGACCTTTTATACTACTACAGTAAATCATAAAATAAAGTCAAACGATATGAGCACTATGGCAATGATATCATTTTATTTTTTATAATGATATTATACCAT